>JAJEJO010000830.1:165914-219752 GCA_020662805.1 Glaucomys volans
TGAAAGAACAGGGAAGACAGATCCACAAATTATGTTATCTAATTAGCTGGAGTTTTAAGAGAAGTGAATGAATAAAATAATATTACTAATAAACATCTAGGTGGAAAAAGAACATATTAAGAAAACCGAACAAAGGAAATAGAGTGTGATTCATGAAAATGACACCCAGCCAAGCATAAACACAAAAGAACTTTCTGGAAAAACTGACCAGAATAAACCTAGCTCTCCAGGAGATGAATGCAAAAGCTACAAAAAGAAGCCACTACAAGATTTAATGCCAGAAGAAAATGAAGCAACTTATGTTCAGTCCTGAAAGTATGAATGAAGAATTTTAAGCATAAAGGCAGCAGACATGGAAAAACTCAGAAAACACAACCACGATTCTTTGGGGAGAAAAACAGGTGTGGATAGAATTAAGGCAAACAGGAGGTAAAACAAACTGTAGTAAAAGCAAAGGTGGTGAGCAATGACTATCACAAAGAGAACTGAGACGCTAATACTTAATTGTGGGAATTGAGGGTGACAAACTAAGAGATAATAATGACAATAAAAACAATATGATGTCAAGAGATGGTGGGAAGCAAAAAATGCTCATTTCTTCAGCTCTCATAGCAAGAAGTCAATCAACAATATTTAAAATTTAGTCCACATTTTAAAAAGTGACTCAAACATTCACAATTCTTTTGTAATCTCTTTTCAAGGAAAAGCTTTAGGAAAAAATCTTGCATGTGATGAGAATCATGCACTTAAACTCCTACAAGTGCAGTGACTTTTCTGTTCAATTTACAGGAAACTCAAGGTAACATATATGCATCTACAGACTGACAGCACATTTTCACATCCTAATACTTCATCCACTTTACCTCGCTTGACAGCAGCTTAGGATCCAGGTGACAGATAAATAAAACCATAATTCACCAACACAATGCATGAACGTAGAGTCTATCCTACCAAAATTTTTTAAAACTGTTATAAAGAATGCTTTAGTGATCACTCTTTGAACACTTGTTCTGACTTAAATTCTTGGAGTGGGAAATACTGGACTAGAGGTACACAGAAAGGCTGAAATGACCCAGCTGCTGTGCAGATGCACCCACTTCTCCACAGTGGAGACTGGGCTTTCAAGTCTCAGGCCACCTGCTGGAAAAGAATCATAGTTTGCTTCAATCTGGCACCATTCTAATTAATGGGAGCTGATCATAGTTTTGTGATTATTGATCATTTTTCTCTCTTTCTTCAGTCCTAAACAAAAATGTTTAGGTGTTTATTTGTGCCCATCTTTTGAAAACGAGGATATTTGGGGCTGGGGTTGTGGCTCAGTGGTAGAGCACTTGCCTAGCACATGTGAAGTACTGGGTTTGATCCTCAGCACAACTTAAAAGTAAATAAATAAAATAAAGGGGGCTGGGGTTGTGGAGTAGTGGTAGAGTGCTTGCCTTGCCTGTGTGAGGCACTGGGTTCAATTCTCAGTACCACATAAAAATAAATAAAAAGACACTTTAAAAAAGAAGAAAATCAATGAATTTTTAAAAGATAATTTTTTTAAAAAAATGAAGATATTAAAATTTTGTTGTAAATAAAATTTTTTGCCCCAATATGCTTTTAACTTTGTTCATGAGGTATTTTTTGGTAGCATGTATCACATGTCCTACAGCTTGGATATGAGGTGTCCCTCAAAAGCTCCTGTTAATGCAGGAATAGTCAGAGGTAAAATGATTAGATTATCAGAACTGTACCCTAATCAGTCCACCCGAGTTTGAATGGGCTGACTGGGTGGTAACTGTAGGCAGGTAGGGAATGGCCGGAGGTGGGAGGTCACTGGGGGTGTGCTCTGGAAGGGTTGTTCTTCCTGCAGCCCAGTCCCCCGCCCCCTTCTGCTTCCTGAACCTGCCAGGCCCTTCCCCATGATATGCTGTTTCACCTTGGGCTCAAAGCAATGGAGTCATCCATCTATGGATTAAGACCTCTGAAACTATGAGCCCTAAATAAACTTTCCCTCCTCTCAGTTGCTCTTGTCAGGTATTCTGGACACAACAATGCAAAAGCTGACTAAAACCCAAGAAGATAATTATATCTATAAATGAGTAAGAGAAATGCCCCAGAGAGAAGAGCCCAGGCAGAGGAGGAAGACTTGTTATTTGGAGAGTTGCCTCTGCATAAGTGGCTCAGGCCCCACCACAAAACTATCACTATAGCTCAGAGGCAGACGATGCAGTCATTCTAACCTGAGTTCAATTATTCCAAGATTCACCACTCATTTCTTCATCTCTAAAATAGGTTAATACCGTCTCTCTCACACAGCTGTTTGTGGACCAATGCAATGAGAAATGAGAGGTACCCACCCAACACTGTTTTCTCTTTTTCCTTTTGCCAAGGGAAAGATGTAGGTTTACTCTGGTGCCAGAGGGGGCATTCCTGGAAAGAAAAGAAAACTCAACCTACCTGGAGCTTGCTCTGGTCCTTGCTGTCTTGGGAAAGGGCTGAGGCTTGAGAAGGAAGAGCTGCAGGAAGTGAGGGAAGCCATGAGCGGGTTGGTTCCTGCCTCAACCTCCCGGATTCTGTGGGGACCTGGGGAGGTGCCGCTTCACAGGCTGGTGGCTTCCCACCCCAGGCAACTCTCCATTCACCCGATTTTCTCTCCATCCCCAGCTGGAATTCCCCCGCCCACTGCTCCCTTCATTTTCTCTCACCTCTTTTCTCATGGCAGGACGTCAAAATCTCCATGGTCTCTTCTCCTAGGTTTTCTGAGAGCAGCAACAATTTTATTTATTCTCTCATCTTCCTAAACTGGAGAAGCAAAAGGCCTTTGTCATTTCTGGGTTTCTCCACACTCTGACCAAGCACATCCAGCAGGTATTTAAGAGCAGAAGTACCTGCTTCAACCTTCACTGTTAGACCCTGAATGTTCCCCAGGCTCTGGGGACCTGTGGGCTCAAGAGAGAACTTTACACCTTGTCTGAGTCCTTTCTTCTGGGTCCCAAAGCTTAGGATCCTCAGGAGGGCTCATACAATCAGGAAACACCATTGAGTAGGCTCCAGGACATTTGCTGAGAAGCTGTGATGCACAGTCCCTGCTCTGAAGGGGCTCAGAGTTCAGGATGTTGCAGATGGCTGAGGGAAGTTCCAGAAATGTCACTGGGAAGGCCCAGCAACTGTGAGACACCGGGCCCCATAAGAAGGCTGGGAGATTTCACAAACATATGGAACCTATGCCCTTTGAAGAAATACTGGGAATGTAAAAGCTTTTCTAATGCAACACTGTGGGACTTGTAAAAAATAAAATATACCCTGATCCTCAAAAGGACCCTAAAATTCAGGACAGAGATTAGTCACTGCCTTCTAAACTAGAGTTTTAAACCTTTTGGTGCCATGATCCCCTTGGTAGACTGGTGATACTCATGGACTTCTCAGAAAAATGTTTTAAATGCATAATACAAAATATACAGAATTCTTTAAAAAGCTAGTTATATTGAAATACAACCTTCAAAAGTATTAAAGCACCAAAGATGTGCTTTATTAGCACACTAAATATAAAGAACAAATTTAACTACTGTAATTTCAAAAGTAATGAGTATGAACTACAGTTTAAAATGTCTATTTTAGAGAATGATATAAAAATGTTTATGCTTTAGATGGTAAACATCAAAGGTATTGCTAATACTATGTAGTTTATTGCTTATATTCATAATTAAAGGAAAGACTAATCTTCAGTTAGACTAGTGTACCTTTTTTTCCTACTCAATTTCATGAACACACCAAGTTAATGCCCATGGACTTTAGTTCAACAGCTCCTTTTCCAAGTGAAGTATCTCCTGACACCACTGATCACACTGAACTGATCACTCTGGGATCTAGTAACACCTTGTTAAAATTGTTGGTTACCACTTTCCACACAGCCACCTCTTTTAAGATCATTAAATCATGCAGGGAATTGGATTCTCTCCCTGATATGGGTCTGTTGTGTTGAATTCACTTAAGCAATCCCATCAACAAGATGTGACACAGAGCTCAACAGAACTCTTGCAATCAGCTTGGAGCTGGTCAGTTTGCAATGCAGACACTGAGCATGAGGTCCCTTCCTTACCTCTTTGCCTGACCTGTTTTCTCTCGAAATTCAAACCTCAAGGAAAAGTTCAGATGAACAGATCCACATGCTTGGCCATCCACTCTAAGGCACTCCCTGGATTTGACCACTTCAGGAGCTCAAACCTCCACCTTTCCTCTAATCATCTATACCAGATTTTGGCAGCCCACTCTTGAAGAGCACCTTTCTGACTGTTCATACTCTGACCTAGTTCCAGGAATTGCTTCCAGAAGCAAGCATGGCATCGTGGGCAATTGCTATCTTCCTTCCTTCACAGGGGACAAAGGGAAGAGCAGAGGCCAGATCTACACAGGGCCTCCATGCCAATGTCACTGAACCTCACATATTCAGGAACCTGTATGACCATGCCTATAAACTCCACATGCTTAAAAATCACCGTGAGAGATTACAAAAACATACTGCAGGAATTCAGCTGCAAAGATTCTGATTTGGTGGCCCTAAATGAAGCCCCAAAATCTGAATTTTTAACAAGTTTCCAGGGTGATGATGGTGACACAGTTGGCCCAGAGACCATATTTTCAAGTAGTACCTGCTAAGTTGCCCCAGCTTCCTATGACTTTCAGGGTTCCCTGAAGCTCCCAGTTTAACAAAAATTTCCTCATGATTCTTCTTTGCATCAGTGATCTCTACAAGATGGAGTCGATGAAGTCCTTCTCCATCATCTGTGCTCATTCACTCCCAGGATGGCATCTTGCCTCATGGCTTCAAATATCAACTAAGGCTGAGCTCAGTGCCAACTTCTGTATCTAAAAGGCATCTTACATGTCTAAAACCAATCTCCAGAGTTGCTTCTAGAGGTACTTCTCCCTTTCAAATGAGCAGGTTAAATATTCTGGAGCGATCCTTGATGTCCCTTTCTCATTCTTCACATTCAATTAATCAGCAAATACCTTCACATCAGAACCAGAATCTGACCTTATGACCACCAACCAAATCACCACCCTCCCTTGCCTGAATGACTGCATTAGCCTGCTGCCTGGTCTCTCTGCTTCTGCTGCTGGCCCCCTATGGCCTACTTCCTACACAGTGGCCAGTCATATTTTCAAAGTCATGTCACTTCTCCAGCCAAAACCTTTACTTCTCTCAAAATCTTTCATCAAAGACCTTTCAGTGGCCAAAAGACCCCACACTGGCCGGCCTCCCAACACTTGGGAGTTCCTATTTATCTTCCCTCTTTCTCACTCCACTTAGGCCCCTGTGGCCTCCTGACTGTTCTTTTAATAGACGAGCTGTGCACCCACTTCTGGGCTTTCACTGCCTTTCCCTTCACCTACAACTCTTACCCCAGGTGTCCGCAGGCCCCTTACCTCTGTGGATCCCTGTCCAAGGACCACCTTCCTAAGTGAAATTCATCCCTGATTACCCCACTTAACATTGCAAGTCCTCTGCCAGCACTGCCAAGCCCAGTCTGTTTCCCTTTTATCCATGAAACTTATCGAATGTACCACCTATTTTTCCTGCTCACTATCTTTCCATACTCACTAGAATGGGAGATTTAGTCTGCTCCTGGAACATAGATATTCAATAAATATTTAAATGGGAGAATGGAACTAACTTGAACTCAGTCTACTGATACCTGGTCCTGGATCCTTTTGTTAGCACTTTTACAATAGAATGGATTTTAGTCTCCAGTTTGTTCTTTAGTAAATTATGTGCTAAGTAGGATGCTGAATGTGTTGCTATACAATGGTGAATAGGAAAAGGACTCTGTGCTTATGCAACATTCTAGTTGGGAAGACTGCACATGTGTGCTGAAACTCAATGTGTCAGATGCTTTGGATATCAAGAAAGATACAGTCCTTGATCACGTGGATCTCAAAACAGGGGCAGAAAGAGGATGACAGGAATAACTGGGGGCAGGCTGGGTGCAGTGGTACACACCTGTGATCCTAGCAACTTGGCAGGCTGAGGCAGGAGGAGCCCAAGTTCCAGGCCAGCCTCAGCAACTTCGCAAGGAACTGAACAACTCGAACTTAATGAGACCCTGTCTCAAAAATATATATAAAAACGAAAAGGGCTGGGGATGTGACTCTGTTGTTAAGTGTCCCTGGGCTCAATACCTGGTACCAATAAAAAAAGAAAAGAAAAAGAAATAATTGGGGACAAAGGCAGTGGGATAAAGAGGTAATTCGAATAAGAGTCACTGCAAAGGTTGAAATAACAAGACTGGAAGAATAACTACATGGAATAAATAGAAGAAGATATGAAATATGAGTGGGATTGAAGTTCTAGAGAAACAGGTAAATTATGAAGGGCATTTGCAAAAACCATGGAATGAAGAATGAGGTCAGGAAAGCAGGCCGCCGTTTTGGAAGAGAGCTGACATGGCCGCAAAACAAGAAGAAACTAAAGTTCCACTCACTTGGAGCTCTAATATCAAGAGTCCAATGGTTTTTTTCTTCCTATTCAATGCAGTTCTCTCTGGGAATAGTCCCAAGAAGACAAGGCTGTGAAACAAAAACGAACCATGAGATACGATTCAATCACATTCCCAACACAGGGGGAAATGTCTGGGCGCCAGATGGATGTAAACTACCCTACCACTTCCTTCAAGGAAAGGGACCTCCCTTCCTACAAGACCCAGAGAGAAAGATCCACGTCACTGCGCGGTCTACAGGCCTGCACATGCTGTGGCTTTCTGGAGAGAGTGAGAATCAAGACAGTATCAAGATCTGATTTCTGCTCTCCCATGCAGTGTGACATTTGAGAGCGGAATTCAACCTGCGTGTGCCGCAGTGACCGCTACAAAACACACAGCCAGCAACCACATGGGCAAAGCATCTCCTACAACTTGCACAGGGCATAATAATTTTGAAAAGAATACGCCACCGAATAGGAGAAGTCAATATGCAGCTATTTAAAGAAATGACTTCCCAAACAGGAAAGTCGAAAATCGGTCGAAGGGGTGGGCTGCCACTCTGAAAGAACAAAAGGTATCATCAGTACGCGACTGTCGGGATCGCGTCTCCTCATTGGGAGACGCCGGTCTCAAAGCCTGAGGTGCTGAGCGGCCTCAAACTGCTCTTTCCAAGACTGGGGGTGCAGAGGGCTGCCTGCCGGCCGCGTCCCCCATTCCGCCCGGGACGCATCCGCCTCCTCCAACGCTTCCTCCCTAAACCCTAGCTCGTGGAAATAGCCTGGTTCCGACCGTCGGTCACACGCCGCCCCTACCCTAACGCCAGAGACCAGACGATGTTCCTGAGGAACGAAGACCACCCACACACACTAGGGAACCCACGTCTCCAAGACTCGCCCGAACAGAAGAAACTGCCAAGCGGCGCCGGCCGGAAGCGGAAGTGTGCGCCTCAACGGGTCCCGGACTACATTTCCCAGAACCCTCTGCGGCGCGCGCTCTACTCAGGGTCCCACCGACGTGAGGTGAGCGGCTGTCCGAATCGGTGGGAGGGGTGATGTCCCTGTGTCCTCTCGCTCAGCGCTGGGGCCCCGCGACGCCCTGCTTTTCTTTCCTTAAAAGTTATTACTCACAGGCGCCTGCGATCTCCACGGCTTAGGAGGCTGAGGCAGGAGGGTCGCAAGGTCAAAGCCAGCCTCACCCTGTTTCAGCATAGTAAATAAAAGGGTCGGGGATGTGGCTCAGTGGCTAAGCGCCCCTGGATTCAATCCCTGGTGCAAGAAAAAAAAAGTTATTACAGTGAATATGCTTGTGCAGTAGGAAATCTGAGAACAGTATTCCCAAACAAACCCATTATTGCATCCCCAGGGGATATAAAGCATTGTTGATGTTTTCCTATTGTGAGAAACACGCTTACCAGTCTAAGCCCAAAGAATGGGACACAAGGAAAATAATACACACGGGGCATTTCAAAACTCTCAAGTTAATAATCGATATTTCTATATCAAGAAACTAGAGAAAGAGGAGCAAAAGGCATCCAAAGAAGGAAGAAAATAATAAAATAAGAGCATAAATCAAGGAAATATTAAAACAATAGAAGCCAAAAGTACTTTCTTTTAAAAATTCATTAAAATCAACAAATTTTTCAGCCATTTAGAAGATAAGTGGGGATAATATGAACAACTTTATACCCATCTATTCAGCAACCTAGATGAAATGACCAACTACTCAAAACCATAAACTAACAAACTCAAGATAAAATAGATACTAAGTATTCCCATAACCATTAATGAAATTAAATCTGGACCTTCTAAAGATTTCCCCAAACAGAAATGCCAAATCTCCATGGCTTCATGGATGATTTTTAACATTTAAAAATTAACACCAATTTTACATGGTATCTTCCTAAAAACAGGAGAGGAGGAAACCTTTCCCAATTCATGTTAGGAGCCAACATTGAAATCAAAACCAGGCAAAGAGTACAAAAAATAAAATTACAGACAAATCTCTCTTGAACTTAGACTTACATATTCTTAACAAATATTAGCAAGTCAAATGCAACAGAATATAAAAAGAATTACATACCATCAAAAATGGGATTTATTCCAGGTTTGCAAAGTTAATTCAAAATTCAACTAATGTAATAAACTATAACAGGATAAAGAAGAAAATTCTATAATTTTATCAATCAATTCAAAGAAAGCATTTATAAAAATGCATCACCCATTCACAATTGAAAAAAAAACACTCAGCAAGTTAACAGACTGGAACTGCAACTTGATAAAGATCATCTACACAAAAAATAAAATCCTAGTTAACGTCATACTTAATGGTGAAAGACTAAACTCCCTCCTCTGCAGGACTGGTAATAAAGCAGGGATGTCCACTCTCATCAATCTTAACACGGAGCTAGAATTTCTAGCTATTGAAAAAGGCAAGAAAGAAAGGGGTACCAATTATAAAGAAATCAATGAAATTCTTATTTGCATAAAACATAATTGCCAACTACAGAATTCCAAGGACTCCTGTTCACATGCATTAACTCCTGAACCCTAATGAATGTATTGGTTACAAGATACAAGCAACATACAAAAATCAATCACATTTCTATGTACTACTAATAGTGAACATGGAAATCAAAAATGTAAAAGTAATTTCACATGCAATTGGTCCAAAAACTAAAATACCTAGATATAAACTTAGCAAAATATATGTAGGATCTGTGTCCTGAAAAGTACAAACTCTGATGAAAGAAATTAATAATCAGAATAGATGAAGAGACAACCAGAGATGACTCAACAAATTGAAGATACAATTTCTCCCCAAATTGATATGTAGATAACATGCAATTCCTATCAAAACCCCAGAAAAGTTCTTGTCGACACAGAAAAATTGATCTAAAATGAATATGAAATGGCACAATCCCTAGAACAGCTAAAGCAATCTTGAAAAGAATAAAGTGGAAGGATTCACTCTACCCAATATTAAAACTTACTCTATGCTCTAGTAACCAACACAGTGGTTTGGTGGAGAAACAGACATAGCTCAATGGAATAGAATAAAGAATCTAAAAACACAGCCATACAAACACCTCCAACTTATTTTTTTAATGCCAGGGATTGAACCCAGGGGCATTAACCACTGAGACACACCCCCAATCCTTTTCATATTTTAATTTTATTTTTTAAAATTTTTTTCAGTTGTTGATGGACCTTTATTTTATTTATTTTATATTTATATGGTGCTAAGAATCAAACCCAGTGCCTCACACATGCTAGGCAAGCGCTCTATCACTGAACTACAACCTCAGCCCTATATTTTTATTTTAGAGGTAGGGTTTCACTAAGATGCTTAGGGTCTCCATAAGTTGCTAAAGCTGGCTTTGAACTCCCGATCCTTTTGCCTCAGCCTCTCAAGAAGCTGGAATTACAGGAGTGTGCCACTGCACCTGGCCTCAGCTGGTTTTTGAAAAAGCTGTAAAGCTTTTTCAATTCAATGAAAAAAAATATCATTTTCAACATATAGTGCTCTGAAAGTTAAAAAGTCAGCTTCCAAAAAGAGAAAAAGAAAATAAATCTAATTGACTTAATCTTCATGCCTTATATGAAAATTAATTCAAAGTGGATCATAAGCTTGAATGTAAAACAGAAAACTATAAAAATCCTTAGAGAAAAAAGGATCAAAAAATATCTGTGGGATCTAGGGCAAGGTGGAGTTCTTACAATCTGTAAAAGGAAAAATTGGTAAATTGTACTTTAAGAAATTAAAATCTTTTGCTCTGAGAAAAATGCTGTAAAGAGAATTAAGCAACATGACAGGCTGGAAAAAAGAATCTACAAACCACACATCTGCCATGAAGACCACGACGGCATGATCTTTATAAATGCACAACCTAAATAAATTGGCTTCCAAGCAATTAATGTTTTTAAAAATCATACATCAAATCAAGGGTTAGTGTCTGGAATATATAAAGAAACTCAATAGTCCAAAACTAAACAATCAAATCAGAAAGTAGAAAATGGGTAAAAGACATGAATAGGATTTCTCCAAGAAGGACATACGATGACCATAAGCACCTGTAAACACATTCAACTTCACTGACCATTCAGAAAATGCAAATTAAAAACACAATAAGATATCCCCACAATCCTATTAAAATTGCTAAAATAAAAACTAGTGACAACACCAAATGGTGTCAAAGGTACAAAAACAAACTGATTTTAAACTTCATGGGGGCAATGCAAGGGATCTGGAATGATTAAAACAGCTTTATAAAAGAAGAGTGGGGGGCTGGAATTGTGGCTCAGGGGTAAAGCACTTGTCTAGCATGTGTGAGGCACTGAGTTCGATTCTCAGTACCACATATGAATAAATAAAAAAAGGTTCATTAACAAGAAAAAAAAAAGAGTGGAATTGGAGGACTCATACTTTTCTGTTTTAAAACATACTACCAGAAACAATAATCTTGACTGCATGGTACCAGGATAAAGAAAGACACACAGGTAAATGGAATACAATTGGGAGTCCAGAAATAAGTCCTTACATTTACAGTTGATTTTCAAAGAGGGTGCCAAGACAATTCAATGGGGGGAGGAACCGTCTTTTAACAGATAGTGCTAAGACACCTGGAGACCCCCATGCAAAAAAAGATTAATGTGGGGGTGTTCGCTTTGGCAGCATGTATACTGAAATCAGAGCAATAGCATGGCCCCTGCACAAGGATGCACACAAATCCGAGAAGCATTCCATACTAAAAAATAATAATAATGTTGGATACCTTCCTCAGACCCCCCCACAAAAAAAATTAAAATGGACCATAGATCTAAATGTAAGAGGTTAAAAAAAGTAATAAAAATCTTAGAAAAAATATAGGAGTACATTTTATTAACCTTTGGTTAGACAAAGGCTTCTTTGACACCAAAGCATACGTAATGAAAGAAACCAAATAGATTGTACTTCCCATCAAAACTTAAAACCTTTGTGTTTTCAGTGGCAGAACTGTTGTTGTTTTTTGCACCAGGGATTGAACCCAGGGGCACTTTACTACTGAACCACATCCCCAGCCCTTTTATTTTTTTAAATTTTGAGACAGGTTCTCACTAAGTTGCTGAGACTGGCCTCAAACTTGCAATCCTCCTGCCTCAGCCTCCCTAGTGGATGGGATTACAGGCATGCGTTACCATGCCCAGCAACTTTTGTGTTTTAAATGATACCATCAAAGAGTGAAGACAAGCAAAGAATTGGATTAAATATTTGTGAGTCATGTATCTTCAAAATATACTAAATGAAAAAAATCAGTCACAAAAGATCACATATTGCCTGATTCCATTTATATAATGTTCAGAAAATGTGGATCCATGGAGAGAGAGGACTTGTTATTACCTAGGGCTGAGAGTGGAGATAGGATTTGGAAACAGAATGGTGAGTGACAGCTAATGGTTACAGGTTTTTTGAGGTAACAAAGATGTTCTACAATTGATTGTGGTGATGGTTTCACAACTCTGTGTATACAGCATTAAATTGTGCTTTAAATGGTTGATTGTATGGAAATAATGGACAGATATTTATTTAGGAAAGTAAGATTTGTTCCAGGAAGCAAGCAACAGAGCAGGATACACACCCAACAGTGAGGAGGATTGAAAGCACACTTTCGTGGTCAGGGGCTCTTCTTTTTAAAGGAAATTTTGTAAATAGTGAGCATAAGTGCGTGGGGGTGAGTGACATCAGCTGAGCTCAATTCTCTCCTTCCTGGACTACAGGGCTGGTCACAGTGGGCTGGTTCTTTCAGGGTCTCTAGGTTGATGTCCTTCAGTTGATAACGCTTGGTATATACCCTTATCATATGTCTCTGCTTAAGTCTCTCAATAGTTTCCCTCTGCTTTATTTAACCTAGAGAAAGCTGGCAAGGTATGTAGGTATCAATTACCTGAACTTAAAATACTCAAGATTCAAGGGCTTTTTAAGAATTTTGATCCAGAGGAAAACAGGCACGGCAAATGAAGGTGAGGGTGCTTGTGGTACTTCTTAGATTTAAAATTAGTTTCTTTTACCTTTCCTCTAAGTCTCCTAATGCACAGACTCCCTGTTATTCCCCACATAGTCGTGTATGCTTAAAAATGAATATGCCCTGAGAAACACATTGTTAGGTGATTCTGTCCTTTTGCCAACATCATGGAGTGTACTTACACAAGCTAGGATGGCCATGATGTCACTGGGAGATATCTTAAGGGACCACCATTGTATATGTGGCCTGTCATTGGCTGAAATGTAATCATGTGGTATAAGACTGTATTCTCCACATTTGAGAACCACATGAGCAAGGATTTGGATCCAGGATGAAGAGGCGCAGGAAGCAAGACAATTGTGTTTGACATGGTTGTCTGCTCAATCCCAGTACCTACCACAGCACTGGAGATGCTCATCCAAGGTGTCCAGCCATTGATACAGGGCACATCCAGACTCAAGGCAGGGGCCAAGGCCCTGGCTGGAGCAGCCCTCTACCTGCTCCGTGGCTTCCTCTCCTCAGGGTTGCAGACACCTTCTCAGCCACTTGGCTGAACTCCTGCCAAGGCTGGTACTGTGGTATGGGGACAGAGCAGAGAGGGAGAGGAGGAAGGGAAGAATTCAGGATAATTTCAGTTGAGCCCACCTCTCTATTGCCCATGGCCACCAGACGATTCAGTTGGACTTCTTTCTAAGATTTGTTAGATGGTTTCAGAGAAGTCTTTAGTTGGGGGGCTAATTTGGCTCATGAAGGCCACACTCTTCTGAGGACAGTGTTTGATGATCCTTGTATTAGATCTTTTCATGCTGGTTGGTGGAAAACTATTTCAAGCCCATTTTAGACCTGAGAACTGTGCGACCAGTGCTGTTTCTATAGCCAACCTCATGTTTCCTTCCAGACATACGTGGGTCAGTTCTCAGAGACTCACTGATTATTTCTGAAGTTCTCACAAATCAAAGGTCTAGTGTCTTAGAACTCTTTCTCCTTATATTTTATGGTTTAGGTCGGAGGGTAAATCTGAGCCCTGTTACAACGTCATGGACAGATGCACCTGAAAAACAGGACTAACACTTGCAACCTCAACCACCTCAGTTTAGTCCTGGACAGGACTACCCTGTCTTAGCTGAAATCAGCTGGAAATGTCTCACCCCTAAGATGGAGCCTGTTGACGGGGCTCACCCTCCTTGGTCCTGCCAAGTACAAGGCCTGAGGTATGAATCTTACCTGCCCACTGGTTCGCCCCTCACCACAGGTGAATGGTCAACAATCCCAAAGCCAGCCTTGCCCGCTCAGTGAGGTGGGCTCACCACCCTCTCATTTCTGTCCACTGTGGGCAGACAGCTAGTGCTCATGGTCAGAGTGACTGAAACCTTTGCACATGGAGTAGTCTCAAAGGGACTTCTCCCATGGAATTCCCACCCAACTCTCACATGACGGGATGTATTTCTCGATGGACAAATTAGGAAGAAATGCACATAAAAAGGAGCAAATGTGTTCCTTCATGTATAAAAGATATGCAGGGGAGGGCACAGACCATTTTCCAGTAATTTTGATGAAGAACAGTTTATTTATCAGTGTCTCTGTTGCTCTGGGAAGTTAACTACAGCAGCAGCTCTCCTATCTCCTGTCTTCAGAATCGCCCACTTTCCGTGACCAGAAGCTCACTTTCCCAGGCACCATGTGGGCAGGGGTGGCCGCATTACCCAGTTAGGCCAAGTCTCCTCAGGGGAGTGGGGTTATGGAAAGACTTATTTTCTACCTGATACAAAGAAAGTCCCCTCCCCCATCCTCTTTCCTGCTTTGGATGTTCACTGTGTTTGAATGCAATACAGGCATGGCAGCAATTCTGTGACCAGGAGGAAAAGGTGAGAAGAACAGAGAAGTAAATCCAAAGTCACTTGATCCCTACTATACTGAATCCCAGGAACACCACTGCCTGACTTGTGAGGCAAATCTTTATAATGGCTGAGAATGCTATTGCTTGTTGCTGATGATGACCTACTTGAAGAAGCATTAAGAAGACACAATCTCACTAGGTTCAGTGGCACACATCTTGGGAGGCTGAGGAAGGAGGATCACAAGCTTAAGGCCAACCTCAGCAACTTAGTGAGGCTCTAAACAACTTAGCAAGACCGTGTCCAAAAAATAAAAAAATAAAAAGGGCTGGGGATGTAGCCCAATGGTAAAGTGCCCCTGGGTTCAATCCCCAGTAACAAAATTTTTTAAAAGATACATTACCTGGAGAAACATCATCTATTTTATGGTTTAGGTAGGATGATGTTCCTCCACAGCAGCTGTTCCTGGAATTTCCCTATAAAATGAAAACACGAGAAATTTTGAGGCAGAGAATGTGTTTACAATTGACCTTGCTCGAGTTAAACTTAATGGGGAGGCCACAGTCTGCCTCCCCTGACCACCTTATAAGAATGAATTGGTGACACTCAGCACAATGTTTTAAATGTATTATTTTTTGCACTGGTTTGGATCAAGGGGTCCAAAGTTAACCAGCAAAATTACACCCACTGAGGGTTGCTGGATATGAAGGAGATGCCGACAACCTGGATGGTTCCATGGAGGTCTCTATATATGCTCCATCCCAGAATGGGGTAGCAGAATACTAGTGATGGTCTCCTTTGCTCCTGGTGGATAGAAGACAGTGTATTGTTTTCTGTAAGAAAACATATTTAAATCAGGTTGTCACACCTGGGTTGAGATGTGGGAACCTTGAACTATGGGAGCACCTGTTGGAAGCAATGGGACTAAGAAAATCCTACAGGAAAGAAGAACCAACTGGAATTCCATTTAGACACTGAGTCGCTAAGCTTCCCTTGGCCATGCATTCATGCTGCTTTACCTCTGGTATTTGCATTTCTCCCCTTTATGGTCTGCCTCCGGGATAATGAATTCATGTTCTGTCTGCCCCATGCCTATACCCAGGTGCTGGATGGGTCACATTCAAGCTTTTTTCATCCTTATTTTCTTACTAAGTTTTAACAAAAGCAAAGGAAGGCTCTGTGTTAATCTTTTGCCCGTCTCTTCAATGATAACCAATGACCCAATACTCCGGGGGGGTTGAGTGCATTTATTAATCACATTGACTCCTCACAGGGCCCACATGCCTACCCACTAGAGGCAAGCAGCCAAGAAGCCAGCTTGAGTGCCAGTTAGTAAGGGGTGATCATCCAGACCTTCAGGTGCCCCTTTCAAAGTGGGAAAACACCCGTGGTTTACAGTCAGTCTGGAGAAGGCTCCATTTCCTACAGAGACTATCTAAGAGTGGCTGCTAACAACTGTCATGCAGGACACTTTGGACTGATCGATATAAAATATCTTCTGTGAAAACTATCAGAATCCCAATTGGTGCCTTCGCGTTCTTGACCCTAGGCTCTAGGCAGACCTAGCTCCACTCCTGTGTCCATGACTAATGCTTTTTCAATGGCAGAGCTCCTGCCTGGCTGGCTCTGCTTGGGTCCTTTTGGCCTACGTAACACAACACTGATGTCTCCAAGAGTGTTACTTGATGGCCATAAAGTGTTATGTCCATTTTTTCTGCCTTAAGGTGAGCTGCTCACCAAAGACCCCTGGTTCCAGATGATCTGCTGCACAGTGGATGGGTCCACAGGACAAGATGTGACCTGAGAGGCCACTCAGCCTGGGAGGGTGTGAACTAATGTGGCTGTTTACAGCGTAACTCCAGCTGCAACCTAGTCACCATCTTTTACTTTAAAAAGTTTTAATTCAATGTTTTCTAACCAATTTGAGTATCTCATACATAATCACAAAAAGCCAGCCTAGTTTCATTTAAAGTCAAAAGCATTAGTCATCTTTTTAAACAAAAAATATGTACAACTGAACTTTGTCCAGTGTAAACAGAGAATGACACCCCAAACCCAGCATCACCTTTCTTCCTGTAGAAGGACACAGGACACTGTGCACAGGTAGAGGCTGCACTGCGTGAGGAAGCTGTGGTGAACTTGGTGCCCAACTTTTTTTTTTGGTACTGGGGATTGAACCCTAACCACTGAGCCACATCCCCAGCCCGTTTTTATATTTTATTTAGAGACAGGGTCTCACTGAGTTGCTTAGGGTCACACAAAGTTGCTGAGGCCGACTTTAAACTCACGATCTTCCTGCCTCAGGCTCCCAAACCACTGGGATTACAAGCATGTGCCATCGAACCTGGCTGGGTGCCCAACTTCTGGGGAACACATCTTGGAACTGGTGTGTTAATACAGGTCCAGATGATCAACACTATCAGCAAATTAAACTTACATCTAATTAAAGCATGAGATTATAAAAAGGGATTGCAACTCCCTTTGCCCCTGCACAACATGAAAATAATGTGTACATCTAGTATCAGTAATGGAATCTTCATACGGTAGGAGAGAACAGTAATGTCAGATAAATGGATTTGAAATTTCATCAGGAAACAATTCTGGCTTTTCCATAGATGTGGTTCTATTCAATCTCAACCTCAACTGTTAAAATTTCAACACTTCCACTTACAATCATCTACACATATTACTGTCATTTTTAAAATAAACTGGCAAATCAGGTTAATGGCATGTCATTGACATTTTCAAAACTACAGAAAGTTCAGAAAAAGACATCCACAGGGTTTCACACTGCCACAAAGTGTCTTTCAAGAGTACTATGTTCTCGGTCCTCTCAGAAAGCAGGTTGTGGTGGAGAAAAACGTGGACAAACCAAATGCTGACCCAGAAGAAAAGCTTACAGTCAAAGGACTCATCTCCCTGCTTCCTAGGCAGTTTTTTTTTTCTGTACATGTATTTTATTGGTGCCGTACAGCTGTAGATAATTCCTTGGCAGTTTCAAATTCAGTTTTGATTTACTCCTTGAAAAACTAGTTCTAAAAGAGGATTTTTTAGCATCCAGGTATTAAAAACACTTGTCACCTTTAACTGTACTGAGTAAAGTGAAAAAAAAAAATCTAGCCTGTAAAATATGTACAGAGTTTCCATACTTCTTATCCAAACTGCTTGGAACCTGAAGTACTTTAAATATCAGATTTTAGAATATTTGCATATGCATAATGAAGTATCTGGGGGATGGGACCCAAGTCCAAACATGAAATTCATTTATTTCATGTGTACCTGACAATTTCACAATTTACAATTTAGGTAATTTTATGCAGTATCTTAAGTATGCCTGCATTTTTACCGTAACTTGTCACACAAGGTCAGGTGTGGGATCTTCCACTTGTGGCATCATGTTGGCACTCAAAATGTTTTGGATTTTGGAGCATTTGGGATTTCAGTTTTTCAGATTAGGGACGCTCATTCTGTGTGTGTGTGATGAAAATCAAGTTACTGAATACCTTTTCTTAGCCCTAAACTTTAGGCTAAGAAATTTAACTACATATTTTTGGTATGCTGACACCTCTCTTTATTTTTGGTTGATCATTTTGGAATTCTCACACCTTTCTTGCAAAGGGAAATTATTGAGCAAATGACAGAAATTATTCTAACATTTTTGTTTAATTAGTAAATCTATTTTACTTTAAACACTTGGCAACCATAAATCACCACCTAAGAACTGATACATTTATCACACAAACATGATACATATTCAACCTTGCCAGGTAGCCAGTACACACGCACGCACACACACACACAATCATACAAATACTCATTTCAAAATATTTTTACAATCTTAAAAATTTCACTTTTTCGATGAGATATTTTCATCATTTACCAAGAAATTTCTTTGGAATAATAAATCACTTCCAAAACTTGAAGCCATCAGGGCCCTAATTTTTATCCCATCTGGCTTTATATTAATTTATACAATCATGGATCCTTACCTTCAATGTAAGAGTCAACAGGCCCAAGGAAAACCTTATTGTTGGTGTGCACCAACACTGGTTTTATCTGTAATTTGGGGAAGAGACTATTTAGGGTTCCATTGTTAAACTAAGGTTTTCCATAACTTTATGCCCTAAGAGTCAATGAATGAACTAAGAGTCAATTCTCCTGAGAAGGGAGCAAGTGTTCCTGCCATCAACAACTGTCACCCGAGACCTTCTGTCACTGTCAGGTTTGGTAAATTCTCTGGCTTATTACTCAAAGAGACAGTTAGGTCCTTAGGGTCATTTCATGGGGTCAAAATTTTACTAATTACCCCTACCAGATGTCACTTTAGGTTTTCTTTCTTTTCTCCAGAGCATGTACTTCTATTCTCTGCTGTCAGTTCATCTCTCCATTTATTTTTTTACTATCTTAAGAACAGAGGCTTCAGGCACATAGTAATTTACAGAATTAGAACTCATGAATTAGAGACAAAGTCATAAAGGCATGTGAACCAAAATCTTAAAAACTGAAGAGTACCTACAAAATTTGTTTTATTAAAAAACATTCTTGCAAGCTAAATTTAAGTGAAGGGCACTTGGCTAGAGCAGCACCCCCCCACACACCCACACATACTGAGGACTCTTACATTAGGAACACATTCCAGGGAAAAGAAATTCCACCAAACAAGAGGAAAACCCCATTTGGAACACTGCTCCTTTATGCTGTTTTGAATATATAAAAATAAGCTCGCTTACCCTCTGTACTGCCTCGTGTTCCCAACTGCTCAGAAAGATCCCTTTGGGTCTACATTTCCAGTTACCCGTTATTCCCAAGAACATTCCTGGGAATCCAGGGAAGCAGCCTCCTCATGGGAATTTCAGAACCCTGAGATAACCTGCTGTGTGGTTGTTCCGTCCTTCCTAAATGGTCAAACAAGATGGGAATTTTTGTTGTTTTGACAAATATTTACTCATTACATCATTTACTGTAGCATACAATAAACAACATACATTCCAAAAAACAAAGCCTGACATTAGCCAAAATATGAATTCGATACACCCATAATCCCTTTCAATTCTGATCTATAACATCATAATGGTTCTAGAAATGGAAATTTCTACATTCTGGTCCTGTGTTTTTCATTTCATATCATAGCCAATTTCCTAATGTTTACAAATCTTCACTTGCAACAAAGTGCCATACAAAACAGATTCCAAATGGGAACTCAAGTAGTAGAATGATATTCTGGAAAACTTTTCCAGCCTAAGTTTTACAACTTACAGCACTCTCAATCTTTTCTACGACAAGCGGAAAGTGTTAGCATTTCATTGACTCATGGGGGAAAGAGGTCTACCTCATTGGTTTCTCTCAGATTCAGGTCTGAGTGCTATCTGCAAGGAAAGCCAATATATATTACGTCTGCAGGATGTTCCTAAGGGCCAATTCTGACATTGATCATGGAATTGTTAAGTTAAAATATGTAGTTTATAGTTTTCCTCCTTTCTTCAAAATGGATTTCCAGATATACCATAAAAGAGGGTGAAACTAAAAGGTTTTCCATATGCATCATTTTTATATTAGTTCTTCCCACTTCCTTAAAATAAATTAAAAACAAAATAAAAGCAAAAGGAATAAATTCCGGATAAAAGTTTCCTAACTAGTTATATTCATAGGGTTTCTCTTCATTATGAGTTGCTTGATGCCTAATAAGTTTAGAGCTATTAATGAAAGCTTTCCCACACTGATTACAAGTAAAAGGTTTCTCTCCGGTATGAGTCCTTTGATGCACAATAAGTCGAGCACTCAAACTGAATGTTTTTCCACACTGGTTACATTCATAGGGTTTCTCTCCAGTATGCGTTCTCTGGTGTTGAGTAAGGCATGAACTCTGCCTGAAGGATTTCCCACACTGATTGCATTCATAGGGCTTTTCTCCAGTATGAGTTCTCTGATGTACAACAAGAACATAACTCTGGCTGAAGGATTTCCCACATTGATGACATTCATAGGGTTTTTCCCCGGTATGAGTTCTCTGATGCATAACAAGGTGAGAACTGCGGTTGAAAGATTTCCCACACTCATTACATTCATAGGGTTTCTCTCCCGTGTGAGTTCTCTGATGGGCCACCAGCTGAGAGCTCCAGCTGAAAGACTTTCCACACTGATTACATTCAAAGGGTTTTTCTCCGGTGTGAGTTCTCTGATGTGCGACAAGTTTATAACTTTGACTAAAGGATTTTCCACACTGGTTGCATTCATAGGGTTTTTCTCCAGTGTGAATTCTTTGATGTGCAATAAGTTTATAACTCTGGATAAATGATTTCCCACACTGACTGCATTCATAGGGCTTCTCTCCAGTATGAGTTCTTTGATGTGCAATAAGTTTGTAGCTCTGCCTGAATGATTTCCCACACTGGTTGCATTCATAAGGCTTCTCTCCAGTATGAGTTCTCTGGTGTACCACAAGCACATAGCTCTGGCTAAAGGATTTCCCACACTGATTACACCTATAAGGTTTCTCTCCGGTATGAGTTCTCTGATGGGAAACGAGGTGTGAGCTCCGGCTGAAGGATTTTCCACATTCATTACATTCATAAGGTTTCTCCCCTGTATGAGTTCTTTGATGTGCAACAAGATGTGAGCTCCAGCTAAAGGATTTCCCACACTGATTACATTCAAAAGGTTTCTCTTCAGAATTATTTCTCCTGTTTTGAGTGAGGGATAAATTCTGAGAAGTTTTACTACATTTATACTGACTCTCTTCAACAGGAATTTTCTGTTGTTCATTAAAGGATATATTGTGGTTCAAAACTTGCCCACATTCCTTAAAATCAAAGGTTTTACCTCCCGCATGAATTTTTTCATGCATATTTAGGGGTGCACTGTGGTTAAAAGGTTGAATAGTGTCACTAAATTCATAGGACTTATCTCTTTTTTGAGTTCTTGTAAACTGAATAAGGTGAATGCTCTGAGGGAGTTTTACACATTCATTATTTTCACATAGTTTCTCACTGTTATTAATCTTCTCGTGACTGTTTACAACAGAGTTATGATGAGATTTTTTAACATGTGACAAACGTTTATGAAAATGGTTTCTTATGGGTATCACTGGGAGTGAAAGAAGGCTGGAATTTAGATCACTCTTCTCAAGTTCATCACTTCTGCAGACCCTCTCATGAATAACAGCTTTCCTCTGAGTGACTGCCACTTCCTGGAAAAGTTTCTCTTGCTTTTCCTGTTGCTTCTCCAACTGGTCCTTACAATCATGAACTTCTTCACATGAAGACAGCCAAGGATCATCTCTTGTCAACCTTTCTATCTTTACTCCAGGGGGTGGTTCTACATCAAAAATGCTCTGTTTTGGAGTTGATTCTCTTCCTCCAAGTGCAGTTGCCAAGTCTGGAAGAAAGCAAAGTAAGACATCCTAGACAAAAATGTTAGAGCTGGAATAGTGGAATAAAGTTGACAAGAAAAAATGAAAATAAAAACTGGATTTGTTTTTAGCTGTGAACCTAAAACCAGAGTTGAGAAAGCAAAAGGATGGGAATAAGCAATAAGTGCAGAATTACCACAGCCCAATAGTAAAACAGGGCATTCAAATGGAACTATTTTTACCTTAGTTTTGTCTGGATAAGCAAGATTTTGAATGCCAAGTACCTGGACAATTCCAAAATAAGATCACCTATGCAGAATCTATAGAATCTCAACCACATCTTGCAATCCTCAGCAACTCAACAGAAGGTTGTTCCCACAATCAGTTGTGCTACACACATATCCACCAAAAGAGGTGAGAAGTTACATTTCTAGATATTTCTGGAGGCACAAAACTTGCTAGCATAGTCTATATAAGCCAGACATGAGCAAACTACATTTATGAACGTAGAAAAAGGAATGAGGCACTATGGTCCCAGTTCCCTAAATATCTTATAGTCTAATACGGCCCATGGATTCCTGTGATTACAAACAAGAGAGAATGGAGGTGTGTTCAGAGGCAGAAGCCTCAGCGGCTATTACGTAATACAATGAAAAGTACACCGAGAAAGAGTGGTCATATGTACAGTCCACCAGGAGGGTAGGGAAAATGTGGCATCTCCTACAGGAATTTTTCAAACAAATCTTCTACACCTATAATATGGCCTATACGTGTCTGGATCTCAAATGGATATGTGCATTCGGAAACTCTTCTCCTTGCTCCAACTTGGAGATTGTGTCTGTTTTAAAAAGTTGCTGGGGAAAGACATGTGGGGCTTTGGGTCTCCAAGCCTCAGAAAAAAGAGAATCAGTGCAGAATTTGGTCCCAGCCTTTGGCCTTTAGGAATCATGAAGACTAAACAAGCTTGAGCCCAAGAAACTGTACCTTTTCTACCCTACAAATAAAATTTAATCTTCAATGGAAATAAAGAGCACAAACACAACCTATGTGTAGACAAAATCATTCTGGCTGCTGAACCCCACACTTCTTAACAGGGATGTGAAAACATTTAAATAGAAACAGCTTCATTAAGGGAGATGATGTACATACCCCAAGAGACCAGGTTCCTGTGGTTCTCCAGGATCACGCTTCTGTCTGGGATCCTCTGAGCAGGGTTCCAAGTGCCCTGTTCCTCATGAGTAAAGTCCACAGTTACAATTTTGAAGTTCACTTCCTCCTAAAACAGGACACACATTCCTATTCAGCTGGACATCATTTCCTTTCAACATTCATGGAGAAGGAAATGTTTGACAGATTGTTAGTAGGAAAATCTGATGACCTGGCAGTTTGTCCTGAAATCATCACTGGCCAAAGAATGACAATCAAGGTGTACAGGGGCCTTTGGGTTTTGGTTGCTGGATCTACTGTTACAACTCCAAGGAGGAATGCCAGAGAATAATCAACATAAACTATTTTTTCTTTCCACCTTAAAAAAAATGTTGATTCTTAATTCCCTTACGAATTCCTTTCAAATCCCAAAAAAACTAACAGAAGAGAAGTGGGAAGTTTTTTTGGGGGGGCAAAGGCCAGATAGTAAATGTTTTAGACTCTGTAGACCACCCAGTTTCTAGCACAACTATTCAACTCTGCTGCAGTGAGAAAGCAGTTACAGAAAATAAATACACGAATGAGTGTAACTATATCAAAATAAAACTTTATTTACAAAAACAGGCAGTGAGCCAGATCTGCCCACAGGCTGGCCTTTGCTAATGCCTGAGACAAAGGATAAAATATAAGCCTTAATGAGAAGCAGTATGTACAGGTTTGAGAGCACTGAATTCAGAAGAAAAGAGACTTCGGTTTTCTCATCTATAGAACATATATCTGAACTAGAATTCTGAATTCTGAGAAGGTTTTACTAGGTTTATATCAATTCGTATATATCTACACACAGAAACACACACCTATGTATGTACATACCAATATATACATATATGTGTGTATATATACATTTATATGTATATTTTTGTCATTTCACAATTTTGGGTGGGGGGTACCAGGGATTGAACACCCAGGGGTGCTTAACCACTGACACACACCCCCAGCCCTTTTTTATATTTTATGGAGACAGGGTCTTCCTAAGTAGCTTAGGGCCTCACTAAGTTGATGAGGCTGGCTTTGAACTTTTGATCCTCCTGCCTCAGTCTCCCAAGACACTGGGATTACAGGCATGCACTACTGCACCCAGTCCTTCACAATCTCTTTTAATGGTGAGTTTATTACATCTCTATGAGGCATAATTAACCCAACTCATTGGTTTGCTGAGAAAATTAATTGTGATGTTATATGAAAAAACCATAAGCAGAGTTTACTAAACAAACAGCAAGGGCTTGCAGTTACCATCATGATTATTAGGTCTGAGAACTCTGAAAGATTAAAAGACAGCCAATGTGACTTTTTATCATGAGCTTTTAGTCTTCAGGTAACACTTCTATTTCTACAGGGCAGAAGTTTTAGTTAGGAAACAGTCACTGTCATTACTGTCATATAAATGGGGTCTCTTGGACTGCATCTTCTGAGCAGGAAAAAGCCTGTTTCCAAGATCACTGGGCAGGAATTTTGATCCAAAAAAGAATTGCTGAGGGTGACCTGTCCTTACCCAAAGACAGCAATTACCTAGGAAGTTGAATGTCTTTTGCCACTAACCACTCAGTGTTCTTAAGCTGTGGTTCATGAATAGGATACATGGTCCTGAATCCCATGAAACCACATGCAAAATGCTGCTGTGTAAGCATTTTTCTAAGTCAGGGCCCAAAATGTCACCAAAATTGATCTTTAAGTCCTGTTTTTCAATCAATAATCAATCCATGCTTCCTTTTAATAAACACTCCCCTTTGTACATTAGTGTAGGTACCATTTATATCAAGCTACTCAAGTATTAAATACATAAAAATAGACTAAGTGCCCTTCACTCTACCTATCATCTATATATTCTCAAAGGTCCATGGACTTCTATCACTAAGACCCACCACACTTTCTCATCATTTGCAAAATGAACATTTGTGTCACTATGCCATGATCCAATAGGGCAGGAAGAAGATATTTACAGTTTGCTAATATAATTCCAGTGCTTAACAAAGTATTAATGTATAGTAAATATTAAATATATTAAATTTAATGTACTAAAATATTTCAACAAATGAATCAATGGTATAAAAGCTTTCCTAATATATCAAAATAACTGGCCCAAATTCTGATCTAAGTCCTTGCTTCTCACCTGAATCACACAGGTGTATCACATACCCATCTGAACAAGTCCTTCAATAATGAATATGGCTTTTCTAGACTTCCATTCCACTTAATTCTTGTCTCACCTGCCCAAACTTCCTGCTCCTCAAAACTCCTCCAACTCTTCAACTGTGCCCTCAGAATTCATCTTCTACAAAATGAACTCCTTCGGTTGCAATCTCTTCACCAACCATTCCCCAGCCATCCCCTTCTCCAGAGGCCTCAAAAGCTAAGGATGGTCCTGCTCCCAGGGAAGTCAGCACTAAGGGGAAGATATGATTCCAGGTTACAGTGGAAGTCTTGCTCCCTGTTCACCTTGCTCCCTGGAGCTTTGTCCTACCAACCTCCTGAACCCCACCAGTGTGGTGTCATGGTGTGTTAACAGGTCGCCTTTAATTCTCACTAAGCTCCTGTGAGAGAATACCATTAGCAGCACCATTTTTCATATGATGATCAAGAAAGTTAAGAGAAATGCACATCCATGCCTGAGGCTGGGAGCTAGGATGCAACCTCAAGCTGGTATGACATAGGGACCGTCATATTGGTCATCGTTCACATGTGGTTAGCTCTCCAATCCTTGCTCTTGCTTTTCAGCAGCCCTCTCCTAGGGTGACACACCAGACCCTGAGGATTTTGCAACAAAACATCCTACAGTCATGCAATACAGCATCAGACTGCTGCCCTTTGCTGGCTCAATTTCTCCCTTTACTCTTTTATTTTATGATCTGGGGCCAATTCTGCTACTGAAATGCTTATTATGCCAGTTCATGTTCTTTTCCGTTCCACCCAGGGCCCTCTTTATCTTTTCCATCTTAATTATTCCCTTTAGAGTCATCTTAATCTTTCTACTTAATATATTTTTAAAATTCTCTTTCAAATATTTCCTTGACCTATGTAGCTTCCACTGAATAGTCCACCGAATTTAGTTACAAACTAAATGGATCTGAATGTGAATCTCCTATCTACAGAAAGGAGATTAAAAGATACCAGAGGAAAAGGCCACAAAAGCAGCTGGCTAGAGAATCATAAATCAAGTCACTGCCTCTGTGGAATCCTTTCAGCTTGAGCAGCAACTCTGTTACACCTACTAGGGCCTCTTTTCCTGTCACAATCCAAAATTACTATTTAAGACTTTGCCACACTTGTCAAACATCTCTCCACTCCAATTCCCATCCCCATGCTCATCTGATCTCTCAAAGAGGAAAATACAACCTTTTAGAGAATCCCCCAAACTCCTTCCTCCTGTGTAAATCTTTCTCCCTACATTGGGTCAATTTACTCAGATTCCCCAAATTTGTTTCTCTAGCACCAATCAAAGACTTTACATTATAGTTTATCTCCTGTCTCCTGATTGTTAAATTTCTTTATCTCCACTGTAACTATTTAGGTGGAGCCAAATCTTTCCAATCCTTAAAAAATAAACAAAAAACAACTCCTCAATCTCAGACATCTGTGTAGCTCTTACTCTTTCAATCTTTCAGACAGTAACCACATTTCTTGGAAAGGATGCCCACTCTTGACTCCATTTCCTTTCTACTCACTTCTCAGCCTGCTTCAGTTGGCTTCTACCACCAACTGGTCACCTGTGTTTCTCAATGTAAAGAAAGAGACCTTGTCTACTCACCGGGGACGGGATTGCCAGTGACCCAGCATCTTCTCCCTCAACCTTGATGATAATCTCCTGAGGAAGAAGAGAGTCCTGAGAAGTGAAAACAAAAGAGAAAAAGGAAAACAGTCAGGGAACAGAGTCACAGTTCAGAGCTCCCACTGTGAGTCACTAGGGCTACCACCTACAACCTTCTGCTCCCTCCCACAGGTAACCTCAAGCTAACCATATGGGGACACATGGAGGAACACTGGGACCCCATGGGCATGAGATCTCTGTGGGTCTTCCAGGCTAGCCCTGCTGTCAGTTAAATGTAGAAGTGACACCAGGTACAATTCAGAACAAAAGAACTGTCCAGCTGAGCCCTGCCTGAATTACTGCATCATCAAATTATAAACAAATAAAATGGACTACAGCATATATTTGTGTGTATGTATGTATGTATGTGTGTGTGTATGTGTATTCATATATATGTATTTCTTCAAAACAGTAAGAAAACAGTAGCCTTAACAGGAAAATGTACAAAGGAAAACACAAAAATATGCCTGCAGTTCGAACAAGGAGAAGTAAAATTATCTGGGGGAAAAATACATATATATATATATACACACATACATATACTACTTAAATATATAGACAGATAGATACATTTGGTTTTATATATATGTATACACACTTACATTATACACATGCTTAAATATATCAATATCTTTAAGTCTAGCTGTAAGTATCCTTGGGAAATAATAGAAAGCACATCCAGATGCAGTAGAAGAAAGCTCACTAAACAGTTACATTATCATAGCAAAAATGGGAGGAATTACATATTCATTAGTAAGTGGCTAACTAAATTATACTCATCCAGAAAACCAAATACTATTTAGTAGCCCAAGAGAAAAAGATTTGCATGTAATAAATGACAGAAAGATATTTATAATACACTACTGAGTGAAAAGTTAACAATTAATATATCCAGAATTTCATAAAATATAAATATGCTGCTCTTTGAACACTCATTGTTAATTTTAGTGCCGTCCAGTAAATACACAGAGGTGTGTTTAGATGTGGAGAAATCTTTTCCTGTTTTTTTTTTTTTTGGTACTGGGGATTGAACCCAGGGGCACTCCACTACTGAGCCACATCCCCAGACCTATTTTGTATTTTATTTAGAGACAGGGTCTCACTGAGTTGCTTAGGGCCTCGCTAAGTTGCTGAAGCTGGCTTTAAACTCACAATCTTCCTGCCTCATCCTCCCAAGTGCTGGGATTACAGGCATGCGCCACCATGCCCTCTCTGAATTCTTGATAGGACTAAAGTAAGTGCAGAGTTGGGGATGCATGAACAGAATGAAAAGCCTTTGCCCCACTTACTGCTGCTCTGGAGCATTTAAAAATGATCTCTTTGTTCAACAGTCACCTCTTTATGTCATAAAAGAGCACTTTTTCTTTGTATAGTTTACAGAATGGGAAGAGAAATGAGACTGCTGACTTCCACAGAGAACAGTCATAGGCAGAAAATAAGAACCATTCCCTCTGTGACAAGGGGGTGGGGGAGAGCATTATGACCCAAAGCAGAGGAACAGAGACAAGGGGAGCCATCAAGGAGAGACCTGTCCACTTCACAGTGGGCCAAGGGTGGAATGGGAGGGCCATTTGCTATTTGCTCAGATGACCAAATCTTCCTTTCCCAACTTGAGGTGTTCTTGCTGCAGTAAGTTTCTAATCAAATCATGGAATTATACTGAACTCAGTTCTCAGGATGAGCTGGAGGAAGCCTCCCATATCTGTGAAGTTAGAATACACAGTCATCACATGAGTACACTTGCCCCTCAGATTTTAGCTCAAGTGATCTGACATCTACAGAGCCCGTGTGCAGGGAGGCCCTGAAGTTTCTCATTCTAGAAACCATTTCTCCCCCAAATTACAAAGTTGACATTCCCCTATTTTATTTTCTTAGAAATCCTCCTGAGCAGAGGGGTTTCTCTAATTCTCCATCCCAGCCCATACCATCGGCCATATAATATTCAGAACAGTCTGCCCTAGACCACCACCAACCTGCACGCCTCAATGCTGAGATGAGAGTGGTCAGGTGAGGTTCTACCACCTTGTTCCCAGGATTTTTGGTCCCCAAAGGCAGAAAGGGTTCAGGGTGGCTCAGCCCAGCTTTTTGCAGCTGTGTAAGCCTCTGAAATCCTCTGGCTAATATCCCAATACCCAGACCATTCCTTCCAACATCGATCACTTCATTCAAAGCTCCTTGATTTCTCTGCTGCCAGGGAGGCTAGTGAATACCCATTAGGTCCATGTCAAGTGCCTGGCATTTTCTGACAATCATTAAAATTAACTAGGTGACAATAAAGATGCAGCAACTGGTCTCTAAGATCGCCCTCAGTGGTCCCTGCCTGCAGCCCCTGTGGTCCTCGACCACTTGGAAGAGACTGTGTGACTAAGAGAATGCAAAGGAGGTGACGAGTCAATTCTGAGACCAGATGACAGAAGACACTGTGGCTTCCATCTTGATTGGGTGCGATTATGTTCATTCTCTGTCTCTGTCTCTTTTCATCATATGATCGGGAAGAAATCAGTAGACCTGTGGGGTGTGGGACTGAGTTCTTGCTAACAGCTCTTAGTGAGTCTGCGAGTGCACTCCCCACCCCATATGCCCTCAGAAGGCAACAGCCCTGCCAGCGATTTGGCTGCAACTTTTTCAGGAATCCTGAGCTCCAGAAACCCCAGCTAAGCCACTGCAGACTCCTGGCCCTTGAAACTGTGGTAAAACAAGCAAGGCTGTTTTAAGCTGTGAAGCTTTGGGGTAGGTAAGAACCACTAATACAAGGAGGAGGGCGTTTCTGCTTTTCCTGTATGGTCTCAGAAAATACAAGCAGCACATCTCTGGCTGTAAGAACAAAATCGTGCAGGACAGGGCTGTCCGTGACATCCTTCTTCCAGCACTTCACACAGGGCCTTACACTGTTTGGACAACTGATAATTAATGTGATGAAAGTAATATTATAAGGAACATCCTATTCAGCATCTAACACAGACAAAAAAGGCAAAAGGACCAGTAAGATTCCCAGAAAACACCCCAAATTACTAGTTTAAAATTGAATACCAACAGCTGCATCAAAACACATTTCACCCATAGTTCTGAAAAAGATGCCAATTTCTTTCTTTTTCTTGGGGGAGGAGGTTGGGTACTGGCTGCTTTACCACTGAGCTACATCCCCAAGTCCTTTTCATTTTTATTTTGAGAAAGGGTCTCACTAAGTTGCTGAGGCTGGCCTCAAATTTGCAATCCTGCCTCAGCCTCCCAAGTTGCTGGGATTATAAGTGTGCACCACCACACCACACCAGCAAACATGTGAATGTCTACCTGCAGTTAACTCCCTCTGAAACTCTTGCACATGCACACAAGGAATTGCATGCAAAAAAAATGTTCACAGCAGAGCTATCTGTGACTGTCAAAGACTGAATACTAAATAGCTTTTAACAGTAGACCCATAAAACCTGCGGTACAGTTAAAAGTCAAACTTTGGGCTGCAAGGGCACATGGTGGTATTGGAATGTCACTGCTCCCAGGCCCTCACAGAGGACAAATGGAATACATGTGTGCATCATCTGTACACACACACACAGGCACACATTTCCACGTCTATCTAGACTGAGAACATAGGCACACAATGCCCACGGTCATCACCAAGTTCATTCTAGCATGCTCTCCTTCCACATCTGCACCTCTGCTCCCATGTGAGACACCTGGCTCCTATTCCCTTGCTATACTTAAGTGACCTGATGAGGCCCCCTGTAGCACCTAATCTCCATTTCCCTGGCCACATCCTGTCCCACAGCATCCACAAGGGCTCAAGTCATCCACAGCAGACCACTCTCTGTAAGGGGCTCTTCTTGCCCTGCTTTGCCTTTGACTCCCCAGGCCAGGTTCCACCACTCATGGACTGACTCCATGTAGCAGCTGGACTTCAGACTGTCTCACTGCATGGATCCTCACCCTGCTTGGCTCTGATAACCCACGCAGGCCCCCTTCATGCAGGGAGGCTGCCCACTTGCTCACGCTCCCATATACCAGCAGGCTGCACCCACCTCCAACAGAAGTGCATGTCCCTCCTTGCTCTGGCTCCAGCTCCCAGGCTGGACCACTCCTTACGTGGGCACCCACTCTGCACGAGGGTTCCAAGGGCCCACACTGGAGCATACCCTCTGTGGATGCCCTTCTTGCCTACTCGGGCCCTGTCACCCAACACCTGCCCCTGTGGATACTGGCCTCAACCCATGAGGGCTCTGATCCCCCACTTTCAGCCCATGGCCTCATTCAGATGCCATCCTTATCCCCAGTGGGCTCCACACACCCTGGGCTGCCCTCTGCACACCACCTCCTCACTTTTCCTAGGCTCCCGTCCCATGGACACACCTCACACAGATGCCCTCCCTGATCAGGCTGTGACACCCACTGCAGGCGGCCTTTCTCAACCACAGGTGCCTACCAAGCTCTGCCCCACGGAGTGGCTTCAGGATTGAACTGTTCAGGAAGGAGAAGGGGCAGTTCCAACTGAACATTTTTAAGAAACTAAATGTTTTCCAAGCATATCTGCTACAAGAAAATGCTTTAAATTATTCATCTTTCACACTTAAATGCATTATACAAAAAAATTACACAACAAATGCTATGATAAACAACTTTAAAACACACTTGTAACCTACAGATAACCTTTGTCAACGGGTATATTTTTGGTCTTCTAATGTACTTTCCATATACACAACTATATCCCTTTTTCAAAAGGCAATGACTTTTTTTCAAATTTTTGTAGTTGTAGATGGACAGCATGCCTTCATTTTATTCATTTTTACACAGTGCTGAGGATCAAAGCCAGTGCCTCACAAGTTCTGCCACTAAGCCCCAGCCCCAGTCCCCAAAGGCAATGACTTCTAAACACTATTTACTTAATATAAATCAGAGAACAACCTTTTCTACATCAGTTCCAAAGATCACAGTGTATTCCATTTCATGGTCTTATAATTCATTTAACAACTTTTAACATTCAACTATCCACAATTCACTGCACACTGAGGATATTCCCAATCATTCCTTCTCCAACAAAGCTGTAATTTTCTAACAAAGAGGATTCAGTACCCTAGGAGCTTTTGACTCGGGATGCCAGACTTCTCCCAGAACTGTCTCAACTAAAGGGGTAAAGAATTGCCTTATAGAGACTCATAAAATGCACAGTGTGCAAGTATTAAAAGCTTCCTGGCCACCAAAGCCTCTAAATTGTTGCAAGGAGTACCCAGAGGGTCAGCCTGTGGGACTTGAGGACAAGCAAACTCTGCAGCACTTGGGGAAAGAGCAGCTCCACTTACCTGCATGCAGGCCTTAAGGGGTCCCGGGGGCTTCTCATCCCGCCCTTCCATACTCTCCTCCAGGCACGGCAGGGTGTTGAACTGCATAGAGAGGAGAAGACCTGAGTACAGCATCATAGAGTGCCCATGCACTCTGCTGGCATTGCTGTGTCCAAACCCTGGATCAGCCACCAATCCCAGGATGCATTCCCCATGTCAACTGTGCTCTTAGAGGTTTCCTCCCAAATGCCTGTGCATGAGTCCCTCAGTCCTTCTCCAGGTCAAGCCTCTGCTGCTCCAACCTAGTGCCTCTGCTACCACCTACCTGTAAGCCCAAACAGGTCTTCTGCCCACCACCAGAATCTGCAGCACCCATCAGTCCCTCCCCTGTTCCACTGGGTTCTGGCAACACCCACCATCTGGAGAATCCCCTAGCACATACCCTCTGCCCCACCCCTAACCTGAATGTGATATCTCTTTTTTTGTGTGTGGTGCTGGCGATTAAACCCAGGGCTTTGTGCTTGACAGGCAAGCACTGTACCAACTGAACTATATCCCCAGGCCCTGAAAGTACAATCTCAAACCAGGTTCTCTGTTTTGGGTCAGCAGCAGGGCTCTAGCACCCCGTCCAAGAATCATATCCACTGATTAAATGCATGAAGTCATGACACAACCCCACCCCTCCCAGGAATTGATTCAGAAATGAACGCTGATCCTACTCTTCCAGCAACCTGGCCTGTCCCTCCAGCAAATCTTTGAAGACAGCCTCCCATGCCTGTTCAAATGCCAAAGCATATGTTCAGAGCTCAACTGCAGCCAGGTCATGGTCCCACCACTCTCCTACTAAAACACTGATTACGCAGATTCTTACCCCAACACCCTCCTGGGCCCTGATTTTGTAGCTCTGACCTAGTTCCTCTGCCAACTTGGGTGTTCCTGGGCCTGAAACTGTAACAGAGTCTGCTCAGGGCTGGGAACCTTTGGCAGAAGCCAGCACATGCCAGCCAAGGGCAGCCCTTTCCAGGCCAAGAATGTGCACTTCAGTAACTCAGCTGTCTTTATAGCAACTGGATGTCTGAGTCTGAGATTAGAGCAACCCCTGGCAAATCCCACATAATGTACCCCACCGCCCTGTACCCCATCTTTCCTTCCTACACACCACTTCACCTCTCCAGATTCTTGCTCAATGCCTCTACTCCAGCCGCCACCACACAGTGGCCACCCGCCTAGGATCCTTGCTTCCATGGCATGCCCCACATACACAGAGCAGGTTCTCACCCAGACCCAGGCTCTTTACCAGTTTGGGGTCTTGTGGAGTCCACGTTCCTGAGCTGAGAACATGCATCCTGTGCTCTAAGTACCTGGGACACCTCAGGTACTCACAAGCCACAGGTCCAGGGGTCACCTGTCCTACTGCCTGGCTGCAGTCAAAACACCAGAGCATCTAAGCAGCAGCCTGAGCACAGCTCCAGAATCAGTCCCAGGACATGGGCACTTGCCACCCTGGGGGTTCTTAAGTCCAAGCTGAAGATGCTCTCATGGGAACTGGACTCATTCACCTCCTCCTGCCCAAACATGACAGCCTGAGTTTCATGCCTGAAGTCAGCCTCTTCTAGTACCAAATCTACAGTCTAGACTGTCCCTCTACCAATCTAGGCATTCTAATGCCTGCAAGCAGAGTGGCCCAAGCAAAAGTCCTGGCAAACCAACTCCATAATGATGCCATCCTTCTTCCTCCCCAAACAGCTGTCCAATCTGATGGCAGTTGCTGCTGCTCAGTCCTTCCTGGGCTCAGATTTTGTACAGCCAACCCAGCATCTCCACCGATTTGAATGCCCTAGCACTCTGCTCTACCCTACACAGGTCCCAGGATCATTTTCCATTAGACACCCTCAGCATGTGCAGGGAGCATTCTGTCTACAGCCTGCCTCTAGGTCCTGGTATTCTCAACCCGGAACTTTACTGCCTATCAGACTCCCACTGAGGGCTCCTTGAATAACAATGCCTCTCCTGGAGCAAAAACCCACAACTCCAACAAGGTCTCTCCACCAAGCAAGGGCGTCCCCAAACCTGTAAGAACAGTGTCTGCCCAGGGTCCCAGAGCCACCTGCCTAGAATCTCACCTTGTACTTCCTACCCAAAACCTGCTGAAGGGTGTAGGGTCAGTGGCATAGCCCCTCCTTCTAGGAAACAGAATCTGCGATTTAGTACTTCAGCAACCTGGGCACCGTGAAGCCCTCCACTAAAAAGGCATAGCATTGGAGGACTGGTCTTCTCAGGGTCTCCCCCATATGCCTGCACATGCCCGATCTTCACCAACCTAGGCATTCTCAGGACCCAAATAAATACACCACCTGATTAACCCGCGCATGCGCAGTGAGCCCAGTCGCAGCAGCCTCAAGATCTCTATCAGTCTTCGCGACCTGAGGCTAAACCACCACCCACTAGGAGACCGGTACGCCCACCCACACTCACCACCTCTCCCAGCTTCCCGCCTAAGCCCTGCGCATGCGCGCATCGGACACCCAGCGCCGCCCCGCCCCCGCCCTACAGACCTGGGCGTCCTCAGGCCCACCGCGCAGGTCTGGCTGGTCTCCGCCTCAGTGCCCCGCACGGGTCTGTGCCAGGACGCACTCGGATTAAGTAGCCCCCTGCCTCGGTTCCGTGGCACGTCCGAGACGGTTGAGGTAATCTGGGCCCCACCCTTCGTCAGCATCCACAAGGCCGCTTGGAGTTAGCGCCGAGGGCTGCAGTGCCGGCCCACAAATAAGCGTCCGCGCGCGGGACAATGGCTGCGCTTCTGGCCGAACCCGGAAGTGCACGCCCCCGGCGAGCCGGAACTACAAGTCCCAGAAGCCTCGGCGGCGGCGGGCGGCGAAACCCGGCGGAACTGGATCGCGGACCCGGTGTTGAGTGTTGGCACCGACTGCAACATTTGCGGGGCTCGGAGAGGACCAGGACCCGGGGACCGAGCCAGGGCAGCAACGTGCGGGGAGTGACCGATTTGGGAAAGGCTGAAGCGCCCGGCGGAGTCGCCCATGCGGACGGCGTCAGCGGGGACCCCTCCTGGGTACCTACTGGGAGACAGTTACGAGGGGCTCCAAGAAGTCGAGGGCCCTTCGAGAATGCGATGTTTTTGTAGTTGATAAAATAAAAATCCTTTTACTGTATTTTAAATTGAGTTCTTTCTCTACCTGTAGACCCTAAGGATGTGTTTCCCCTCCTTCCCTCCCCACCCCTACTTTTCTCTTTCCCTCATCTCCAGGCCGTTTTCCCAAGCCATTTTCCTTTTCTCCAATTCCAATTACCTTAAAAAGACTCCCACCACAGGGCCCTTGCACATGTTTCTGCTGACAGGCTGTTTCTCTCAGAGATCGGCTTGGTTCTTACTCTGGGTTTTAGGGGAAAGTCTTTTTCTCATGAGGCATTGCCTGACCACCGTTATGAATTTTCAAACAATCCTTTCAGTCCCCGCAGCTCCCTGCCTTCTCCCTCATCAGTATTATTTTTCCCTCTGGAGAACTTTTCACTATCTTTTATATGGTATTTATATGGTCTTTTGTCTATCTGCTTTCACCACTGGAATGTCAAATTTATAAGGAAAAAGATGTGGATCTATTTTGATCATTGTTATATGCCCAGCAACTAAAAACCAAACCACAACAACACATAGCAGATGATCAATAAACATTTGTTGACTGAATAAAGATTTCTGGCTCTTATTACACACTTTAACATCTAACAGCCTCGTTACCCTATGAGGTCATTGTGATGCTCATTTCCAGCCCACCAGGGAGGAAGCTGAAAACGATCCCTGCTATATGAAAACATGGTATTTTTTTAAAAATTTTGTTTTAGTTGCAGATGGGCACAATACCTTTACTTTACTATTTGTTTTTAGGTGGTGCTGAGGATGGAACCCAGTGCCTCACACATGCTAGGCAGGCTCTTTACCACTGAACCACAACCTCAGCCCTTGAAAACGTGGTATTTTTTTCTTGCTTTTTAAAAATGCTTTTCAGAGAATTCCTGTGTTTTTCTTCACTTAAATTCTGACATTTGGGCTGGGGTTGTGGCTCAGTGTGCTTTAGTGCTTGCCTAGCGTTAGGCCCAGGGTTCGATCCTCAGCAGCACATAAAAATAAATCAATACTGACATTTAACAACAAATTATGGCTATTTGCAATGTATTCTCTTACACCCAAAGCTTCTTATCATTCGTTATTGTGGTTATTTAAAAAATACATATGTAATGTTTTGTGTTTGGTTAACTTACTGGAATGTTTTTGATTCTTATAGAATTCCAGTTCAAGTGCAACAACCATCTGCAGGCCATAAGTTGGTCTTTTCCTGACAGTATTTTTACCTAGATGTTCTCTCTCATGTTGGATTGTGTTGGCTCCTATTTTCAAAACTAAAAGTCGACTGTGTTCTCCTTTGACAGGCATATTGCTAATGTTGGCAGTTTAGTGTGACGGTGGTTCTTGCCTTGAAGTGAGTAACTTTCGGTGTTAGCTTCCCATCATTTGAACAAATACCCGAGACAATTTATGAAGAGAAAAGGGTCACTCGGGGTCATGGCCTTGGAGGCTTCATCCACATCAGTTGGCTTCTTTGCTTTGGAGCCGTGGCAGAACACCACACCTGGCAGGACCTTGGCAGAGTGAAACTGCCCACCCCATGGCCCAGGAGCAGAGGAAGGGACCAGGTCCCATGATCCCCTTTGAGAGCACACGCCCAAGGCCCTACTGAAGCCCCTGGGTAGGGCCAGACACAGTGGCTCATGCCTGTGATCCCAGTTGCTCTGGAGGCTGAGACAGAAGGATGGCACGTTCAAGGCAGCCTCAGCAACTTTGCAAGACCCTGTCTCAAAATAAAAAATAAAAAGGGCTGGGGAGGTGGCGTAGTAGTTCAGGGTAGTTCAACCCTGGGTTGCTCTATCAGTATCAAAAAAAGAAAAAGAAAAAAGGAAAAGAAAAACCACCTCCCACTAGATACCTCTCAAAGGCTCCACCACCTCTGCTTCCACTCTGGGGACGAAGCCTTTCACCTTCCAGGATGCCTAAGATCCAGACGGTAGTGCTTGTGTATTAACTTTTTCATCTTTCAAATTTCAAAACAGAACTATAGGGATTAGTCTGATGAAGCCCCACAGCCTATCATCCAATTTAAATAACTTTCAAGTCAATCTTGCTTCATCGATGCCCCACCTCGGCTGTGGTTTCCACTTTCCTTGTCCCACAGGGATTTTGAAGCAAATTCTAGATATCTTTTCATTTTGGTTCTCAATATTCAGAATATGTCTAAAAAGGGTTGTATTTTAAAAAAAACTTCAATACAAAATAAATATAACCACTGGGTACAGAGAATATAAAATTACTATTGCTAGCAAATGCCAATACCAGAAGATCTAAGAGTTAACTAAAAGAAACCAGAAGAGGTTAGATGTTGGTGGGAAAAAAGGTTCACTCATACATTGATGGTGGGACTGCAAATTGGTACAACCACTATAGAAAGCAGTATGGAGATTCCTCAGAAAACTTGGAATGGAACAACTATTTGACCTAGTTATCTCACTCCTTGGCATATACCCAAGGACTTAAAATCAGCATACTACAGTGAGACAGCCACATCAATGATACAGCTCAATTCATGATAGCTAAGCTATGGAACCAACCTAGGTGCCCTTCAACAGAGGAATGGATAAATAAAAAGCGGTACATATACACAATGGAATATTACTCAGCCATAAAGAAGAATGAAATTGTGGCACTTGCTGGTAAATGGATGGAACTAGAGGCTATCATACTAAATGAAGTAAGCCAATCCCAAAAAACCAAAGGCCAAATGTTCTTTCTGATATGTGGATACTAGCACACAATAAGTGTGTGTGTATGGGGAGGGTAGAGAATAGAGGGTTACTGGATTAGACAAAGGGGAATGAAGAGAAGGGAGGGGGAATGGGAATCAGAAAGACATTTGAATCAATCAGACATAACATTCCTATGTTCACATATGAACATACAACCAGTATAACTCCACATCATGTCCAACCACAAGAATGGGAAGTTCTACTCCATGTACGTATAGTGTGTAAAAACTACACTCTACGGTCATGTGTATCCCAAAGGAACAAATAAAAAATAAAAGAAAAGGGATGGGGATTGTGGCCCAGTGGTAGAGCACTTGCCTGGCATGTGTGAGGCCCTGGGTTCAATTCTCAGCACTGCATACAAATAAGCAAATAAAATAAAGGAAAAAATATATTTTAAAAAATAAATAAAACTTGAAAAAAGAACCTCTACAACGAAAACTACAGAACATTAAAGAAAGAAATTGAGGAAGACCTTAGAAGATGGAAAGATCTTCCTTGTTCTTGGATAGGCAGAATCAATATAATCAAAATGGCCATACTTCCAAAGATGCTGCACAAATTTAATGCAATTCCAATAAAAATTCCTATGACATTCCTCACAGAAATAGAAAAAGCAATCATTAAATTCATATGGAAGAACAAAAGACCCAGAATAGCCAAAACAATCCTGGGCAGGAAGAATGACGCAGGAGGTATCACAATACCAGACCTTAAACTCTACTATAGAGCAATAGTGATAAAAACAGCATGGTATTGGCACCAAGATAGGCAGGTAGACCAATGGCACAGAACAGAGGACCCAGAGACAAACCCACATAAGTACAGTTATCTCATACTAAACAAAGGTGCCAAAAACATACGGTGGAGAAAAGATAGCCTCTTCAACAAATGGTGCTGGCAAAACTGGAAATCCATATGCAATAAAATGAAATTAAACCCGTATCTCTCACCCTGTACAAAACTTGACTCAAAATGGATCAAGGATCTAGGAATTAGACCTGAGACTCTTCGCCAAATAGAAGAAATAATAGGCCCAAATCATCTTCATTATTGGCTTAGGACCAGACTTTCTCGACATGACCACCAGAGTGCAAGAAATAAAAGGAAGAATCAATGAATGGGATGGATTCAAACTAAAAAGCTTTTTCTCAACAAAAGAAACAATCAAGAATGTGAAAAGAGAGCCTACAGAGTGGGAAAAAATCTTTTCCACACACCCTTCAGACAGAGCACTGACCTCCAAAATTTATAAAGAACTTACAAAACTTTACACCAAAAATGCAAAGAGCCCAATCAATAAATGGGCTAAGGAACTGGGCAGACACTTCACAGAAAAGGATATACAGTCTATTAACAAATATATGAAAAAGTGCTCATCATCTCTAGTAATTAGAGAAATGCAAATTAAAACTACCCTAAGATTTCATCTAACTCCAATTAGAATGGCTATTATCCAGAATACAAGCAATAACAAGTGTTGGCGTGGATGTGGGGGAAAAGGCACACTTGTACATTGCTGGTGGAGTTGCAAATTGGTGCAGCCACTCTGGAAAGCAGTATGGAGATTCCTCAAAAAACTTGGAATGGATCCACCATTTGACCCAGCTATCCCACTCCTCCGTTTATACCCAAAGGTCTTAAAATCAGAAAGGTATAGGGAAGCAGCCACATCTATGTTCATAGCTGCTCAATTCATAATAGCTACATTGTGGAACCAACCTAGATGCCCTTCAATTGAAGAATGGATAAAGAAACTGTGGTATATATACACAATGGAATATTACTCAGTCATAAAAAAGAATGAAATTATGGCATTTGCTGGTAAATGGGTGAAGTTAGAGAATATCATGCTAAGTGAAATAAGCCAAGCCCAAAAAACCAAAGGCCGAATGTTTTCTCTGATCACTGGATGCTGATACATAACGGGGCGGGGGGGGGGGTTATGGGGGGATAGGAAAGAATGGAGGAAGTATGGATGGTGTGGAGGAAAATGGGACAGGAGGGGATGGGGTAAGGAAAAATAGTAGACTGAGACAGCATTACCCTATGTATATGGAAGATTATATGAACTGTGTGAATAAAATAAATAAATAAACAAATAAATAAATAAATAAAACATGAAAAAAGAAGAGTTTAGAAACTCATTGACTATGAAACAGTTATGTAACACTCGGTGTGTTGCATGTGTGTACGTGTGCGTGTATATAAATACATTTAGTCTTACAAGGTGGAACTGTTACTTAATTTTAGAGAAGATGAAACAAGCCCAGAGACATTAAGCAAGTTACTCTCGATTATCTTGGGATAGAGCTGGGAATTGAGCTCAGGAAGTCTGATTTGAGAGCCCAAACTCAATTTTTATGATATATTATCCGTGGTCAACCCAGTGATATTTTTCTTCTCTATAAGGAACACCAAGTTTTCAAACAAGATACAAAAAGGTTTGTGTTTATTCATAATAGAAGAAAAAAGGCCTACCAAGAAATTTAGTAAGATAAATACAAGACATAAGAAGAAACTCTCAAATCTTACTGATAGAGTTAAAATGAACAAACGCTGTGTGGCTGCCCATGTGGTAAAGAAATCTCGCAGATCGAGCTACACGTTCAAAAGGGACAGGATGCTTTGTTAGCTCATCTTCCTTTTGTTCTTTTCAGTTGTTTCTCTTGCTAATGTTTTAATTTAAGATAATCAGATAATAAAGCATTAGGCCGGGCACAGTGGCACATGCCTGTAATCCCAGCGATTCTGGAGGCTGAGGCAGGAGGATCGCGAGTTCAAAGCCAGCTTCGGCAACTTAGTGAGGCCCTAAGCAACTCAGTGAGACCCTGTCTCTAAATAAAATACAAAATAGGGCTGGGGATGTGGCTCAGTGGCCGAGTGTCCCTGAGTTCAGTCCCCGGTTCTCCCTCCCCCCCCAAAAAAAATATAAATAAATAAATAAATAAAGCATTAGTAGTGTTTCATTTAAAACTGACTTTGTCTTGTTTGGTCTCTTTATTTTTTTTCCTTTCACGAAGTGATAATGCTTACTCCTAGGAGTCCCCAAAATCCTGGCTTAACCTGAATATTACGGGAACTTTGCTGCAGCTACCACTAAGGAACATGGACCCATTGGAAACAAAATGCCCGTCTACCCCAAAGATTTCTCTATCAGCTCTTCGGAGATTGGTTGAGACCCAAATTTCTTACTGAGGTAGTTTGGGCCAGGATTTGGGTGAGAGCTCAGCATTCACTGAAGAGCAAGAAGGGTATGGACCCATTCGCTAGAAATACTAGAAGACAAAGTTAAGAACTGGAATAGGGTAGCAGGAAAATGTAATTGTCCCCAGGATATTGGGGGAGGGAGAAGTTCCCAGGGTTCAAGTTGGAAGTGCCTCTGGCATTGATGAATGCTGCATTTAAGATTGTAGCACTGGCCAGGAGCAGAGGTACACACCTGTAATTCCAGCTACTAGGGAGGCTGAGGCAGGAGGATCACAAGTTCAAGGCCAGCCTCCACAACTTATTTTCTTTGTGGGGGCAGGGGGTACCGGGGATTGAAGTCAGGGACACTCAGCATCTGAGCCACATCCCCAGCCCTATTTTGTATTTTATTAGAGACAGGGCCTCACTGAGTTGCTTAGTGCCTTGCCCTTGCTGAGGCTGGCTTTTTTTTTTTTTTTTTTTGTGGTGCTGGGGATTGAACCCAGGGAAAGCACTCTACCAACTGAGCTATAGCCCCAGCCTTGAGGCTGGCTTTGAACTCAAGATTCTCCTTCCTCAGCCTCTGGAGCCCCTGGGATTACAGGTGTGTGCCACCACACCCAGCCCAGCCTCCACAATTTAGCATGACTGTCTCAAAAATCAAAAAGGGTTGGGGATGTAGTTCAATGATCGAGCACCCCTGGGTTCTTAAATAAAAAATTAAGATCCTGACACTGATCTTCTGTATCATATCTAATAATCATGTTTTTAATCTGAATTAATATTATTGTCATTGATCTAGTCTTACAGCTCCAAGGATTAACAACCCGTTCTGGGAACCCCTTCTAGATTTCCAAGATTTTACATTCCTGGTTTTCCTCCCATCTTCTTCTCCAGTCCTTTGCTGATCTCTCCTGTAAACCTTGGATGGACCCTGGACTCAGCCGCCAGCCGCTACCCTTCTTTGTCTTCACCCCTCTCTTTGGTGCCATGTCGCAGGCCTAGGGACCCTGCACATTCCCAAGAAAGGCCTGTGCTGATTGGCAACCTGTGGCTGGCTCCTGAGCTCTGCCCCCTGCCATGTCCTACTTGCTTGGGCAGTTCTTGCATGCCCGAGGCCTTGAACTAGGCCCCAGGGGTCTGTCAGGAGAGCGCGTGCCAACGGCGTGACTTCTGGGAGGCGCCAGGTCAGTCACAGGCACAGATGCTGATGGGGCTCACCCCCAGGTTCAGTGAGCCTCAGGGCAGGCAAGCCTTGCCACATGTTGTCATCGCACGTCCTTGCTGGGGGTTCCCACAAGACTCCACTGAGCGCCACAACACTTGGACATGTGTCCAGGGTCCTCCGTGCCTTTTCCCTTTGCTGATTTCTCTCCCTCTTCCTTTTCTGTAAAAGCTGCCACCAGGGGCTTAACAACTGGATCCTGCGAATCCTTCTAGCAAATCTCTGAGTAAGAGGTGGTCTTAGGGACCCTGTCAGTTTAAATCCTGCTGACAACTCTCAGATGAGTGTCTCCAGCCCTGATCTCCCCAGACTTTCATGAACCCTTGCCTCCTTGACTCCCTGTCTGATTCTGGACCTATCTAAACCCATTCTTCATCCCCTCCCTACCCACACTCGCCCCTCCCCAGTGACCTGCCAATCACTCAGTTGCTCTGGCAACAAAGTTCAGAATCATCCTGGGTTCCTCACCCACCTCCTCATCACCCTCTCCATCCCTGAGCCGCACCCTAACCCCAGAGCCTCAATCCTGGCTTCACTCCACCTTTTCTCCCATCATTTCCTAAGAGCTCCTTGTTCCTGATCCTCTCTCATGATTTGGAAAGCCCCTGATCGTTCAGCCCCTGCAGATGTCCCCTTCATGTCCCCAGCTGACTTAGACTCATCCTTCTGCCAGGCTGGCAGTGTTTGCTCAGCCTCCAGAGGCAACCGTGGTGCCCGCAGCTGCTGAGTCTCAAGCACTGGCCCTTTACTTCTGGGTTCAAGAGCTGTCACTTCCACCTGTCCCTGTGGCTTTTAAAGAAACATAGCTGTCACTTTCACCTGTCCCTGTGGCTTTTAAAGAAACATGAGTCAAAAGCCTGAGGTTTGGTGAGGGCCAGGCGACGAAGCCTGACCAACACGTTGGAATAGAGCATCACAAGGTCTACAAAGGTGCCAGGGATGGCTGGGTGACAATGTGCACTCGATGTCACCAAAAGCATGAATGAGGCTGGTGTCTCGAGGACTTCTGAAGAAGACATCTGCTTCCATTAGACCGACGGGTTGATTCTGCAGTAAACTTCGGGCTCTGGATTCACAAGTGTCTGTTAAACAAAGAGAGAAATGAGCTTCCCTTGCTGGGAGTGAACCTCTGGCCTACTTGGCTGTGGTCTGGGGCCCAAGCAGCCTGGAAGTCTCTTTTCCCATCCTTGGAAATTCCAAAGGTCTTTTTTCACTACACTGCAGTGTTCCTGGAATGGCCCACATACTTCCTCACTGAGGCAGACAGGTTATAAGTTGATCCCATACGCCTACCTCTTGACATTTGTGCCCCTGTGAATTTCCTCCCCCTGAGGGGAGGCCAAGGTGATGGGATGTAATGACTGTGCCCACAGATTCTTGACATACGGTCACATCTTCCATCTTGGCTTTGAAGAAGCAAGATGGATGCAATGTTGTGAGCTGCCTGCGGAAAGTGACACATGGCAAAGATCCAGGGTGGCCTTCAGCCAGCAGTCAGTAAGAAACTGAGGCCCTTGTTACGACAGCCTGCAAGGAACTGGATGCTGCCAACAGTCACATGAGCTTGGAAGCAGGTCCTTCCCCAGTGGAGCCTCAGATGTCCTTCCCCAGTCGAGCCCTCAGATGAGACCTGAGCCTTGGCCAATGCCTTTGCAGGAGACCAAGCTAAGACCCTCAGAAACTGTGAGATAACAGTGTGTCTCTATTGTGATAATCACGTGTCTTTTTTGCCTTAATCTGCTGAGTGCATGGTCACTTCGTGATGCAGCCACGGATGCTAAAATACCCATCCAGGGCCTTTTTGCTTGGTGTCCTCAACCTGGACTCCAGGGCGTACCCTCTGCATGCTTTGCTCTTCTCATTCCTCTAGGATGCAGCACACACAGAGTTGGATGAGCTAACACTCCTCCCACACCTTCTCCCATGCCTGCTTCTATTCAAGAGACCAGGAAACCTAACACCTCATTTTCTCAGTTTATAACTAGGAGTACCATGTGGCTCTCTACTAGCTGAGGAGATTCACGAGAAAACTCCTGGGTGAGATTCCTGGGAAGAGCCTTTGTTCTGCTGATAACAGGGAATTCACATGCCCACCTCCGGAGGTCCCCAGGAGGACAGTGACTTGAGATTGGACCTGGTCAGAGCTGATTGGAGAACTGACCAACCTAAGCACAATTCATACAATGGCCTGAGCCAATCTGGTCCTCCTCTAAAGAACTTGGAAACGGAGCATACTGGAATGAAATAGAAGGTAATGGAACGTGGAAGAAATAAAGAATTGAAAGAAAAACCTAAAAATACATAAAATATCATCGAAAGGAGTGGACAGGATGGAAAGGAATGAAATAGGAAAGAAATGCAGAGGAATGCAGCGGAATGGGATGGAATTCGAAGATGTGGAAAAGACAGGAACAAATGGGAAGAGATGGAGCGGGAGGAGCCGAGTGGAATGGAATAAAAATAAATGGAACAGGAAGTAAATGGCAGAGGTAACGTGATTCAGGGAGACATGGAGGAAGGGTAAATGGATAACAAGGAAATGAATGAGTGAAAAGGAATTCTTTGGTGACATAGGAGTAAAATGGAGCACACTGAGAAGGAATGGATGGAATTAACTAGAAAAGGATGGGAATTGGTGGAACAGAATTGAAAGAATTTTCAAAGGGGAAATGTATTGGTAGTTCATGCAATCAGACTTTTGAGGAGGGGAAAGAACGTGGATTGGTGACGGCTTTCCACATGTCCAAAGAGGGGTGCAAATACCTCGTAGCTACCCTCCAGGTCTTCTCTTGGTAGGTGCGGGAAGAGTGGGTGCATCGGAAGTTTGGGTGGTGGCTTCCTGGGGCTGGGAGAGGAGTTCCCGGGGGTTGCTGAAGGCGGTTCCTTCTACAAGTGAGCAGAGAAATTCATCAGCAGACGTAGATTGCCTGGAAGGGCTAAGGTAGGTTCCTTAAGGACCCAGAGGAGGAAGGGCCTCCCCAGTTCTTGCAGGACCAGGCCTGCCGGGGGCCCAGAGCTCTTTCCTTTCTCCCCCGGCTCTGGATCCCCTACTCCCGGCCTCCTTTTAGCTCTGGCATGTGGAATCCAGGCAGGAACCAGTCCTAGAGACTAACCCAGGTCCCTGTGAAACCTTGGGCCCCTTTCTCCCCATCCATGACCCTGCAGTGCACCACGAAAGGTTCAGAGAAGACGGCCTCTCAGGTCTGTCACACATAAAATTCTCAGCTGTCTTTCCTGGGACAACATACCTCATAGAACTGCTCTGGGAGGTCTGATGGCCCCTTCTAGGGAAAAATAAAATTGTAAGGAGAGGTCACAGGACCTGGGATGGGCCCACTCCCGGAAATTCTCAGAAATAGATTTAGCCTCAAAAGTAGTTAAATTCCAGCCAGGCATGGTGGAACATGCCTGTAATCCCAGCCTCCTGGGAGGCTGAGGTGGGAGGATTGAAAGTTCAAGGTCGGCCTCAGCAGTTTAGCAAGAACTTGATTCGAAATAAAAAATAAAAAGGGCTGGGGAGATGGTTCAGTGGTAGAGCACCCCTGGGTTCAACCCCTAGGATAGGAAAGGGGAAAAAAGGTAGTTATGTCCCTTCTGATTCCCAGAGTGACCTGAGCTGGCCCTGGGTGTGCTCAAGAGATCACACCAGCCCCCCACCCCTCAGAGGTAGAACTGAAACAGCCCTGCTGGGCTGGGAAGGGACAGACAGGGGAATGCGGAAGGTCACTCTGGAGTTCACCCACCTTTTGGACTCCGATCTGTGTCTGAGGTTCGGGGATATTGTCATACACAGGCCTTGATTTGTCTAGAGGAAGTGAATCCCCACCCAGATGGAGTTAGGGAGGGAGGGACAGGAAGGGGCTGTTTTTCCAGGACCCTCCTCCTCCTTCCCAGGACTCCCCCTCACATCTCTGCTGAACTTGACCAGGGAATGTCCTGGAGATCAAGTTCTGGGTTAGATAAGGCTGCGTGGTGACACAGATGACGAGAGACATCTTAAATCCCATCTCTTTATGGCTCCGGGTCCGGGGTTCCCCTTCCTACAATGGAGCTGGATTGAGCAATCTCGAGAGCGCCTGGCAGGTCGGGAAACCCAGATCCACAGACGGCAAAAGTGTCACCAGTAGAGGGCACTGAAGGCACGGTGTCCAGGTGCACCACGAGCCTGGATTTGGGTTCAGCAAGGAGCCCTGAGCTTGCTTTGCTGGGACTTTGACACCAAAGAACAAGATTCTCTGAACCCGGGCAGGAGATAGCGCAGGCCCGCCTCCTGTCCAGGGCCTCCCAGTGCTGCCTCCGGGCTCAGCCACACTCCAGAGGGGGACCCTGCGTCTGGGGAGGACAGGACTCGCCTGTGACCAGTCACTGCGTGGCAGCGCTGGGAGGAGAGGCCAGGGCTCCGGGCACAGCTCCTCCCAGCCCCGCGCCGCCCCTGCCATCAGCCCCCGTCACTTACTGGAACTGAGCCGAGTCGGGCGCTCCCACGCAGAGGCGGGTGTCGTGGTCTCAGGCAAGGGGTCCTCCCGCGCTCTCTTCGAGGGCCTGAAACGCCACAGCCCTTATTACTCTGCCTGCTCCCTCTTGCCAATCTCCATGGGCTCCGTCCATACCCCACGTCCATGCTCAGAGGACGACACGAACTGGATTCCCCAGGGGCGGTGCGCGCGCTCAGCCCCGCTGTCAGCAAACCTCCCACCAGGGGCCCTGCTGGCCACGCCCCCGTCCCTTCCCAGTGTTACCATCGGGTCTTTCTGGTGTAGAAGAAATAGCCCAGTCCTGCGACCAGAGCAACGCCAGCCACGACCCCAACAACAATGCCAGCGATGGCCCCTGCAGACAGGACGGGCGGCGTCCCCAAGTCTAAGGAGAGAAAAGCAAACCCAGGTTGGACACGCCCTCGCCCCTGTCCCCAGCCCTGTCCCTAGGTTTGTGGCTTCATCTTCACTGAGGTTTTACAAATATTTGTTTTTCATTCACTGGGGGCAGCAGTTCATAGCATTGTTTCTGGATTCAAGTGACCTGGGTCCAAATCGCTGCTGTGTGATTTTGGGCATTCTACATAACCTCTCTGTGCTTCAGTAGTCTCTTCTGTAAAACAGGAACAGAACAATAGTGCCTGCTTTTATAGGGTTGCAGGAAAAATGAAACATATGTGTATTCACAGCCAGTAAATGTGATGTTTAAGCACATTACATATACATATATGTGTCTGAATCCATGGAGGGCGATCAGGAAATAAGTTGGCTGTGATTTCACCCCTTCCATGGAGGAAGCAAGGGCTAGTGAAATGGGCTTTGGCAACCAGTAACCTGGCTCTCCCTCGGAGCCCGTCACCTCTCTGGAACCATGTGGCCCTGGACAAGCTAATTCACTCACAAGCCTCATTTCCTCCTCTGCAAATTGGGGGGAGGAGTTTGTACCCACAACTCGGATGCTGCAGGGGTGACATGAGACCACGATGTTGATGCCTGGCATATAGCAGGTGATGAATGAAAGACAGTTATCATTAGCACTGGCCTGCCGTTAGCCGGCCTGTCTCCGCCCCAACCTATAACCAAAGGTGAAATGCAGCCACCGGGGATTAGGAGGGTGAGGGGCGTGAGGAAGGGGCTCTGCTTTGAGGAGCAGAAGGGGGTCGTCCTGGACCGTCTCAGGTGTTCTGAGTCTTATTCCAAGTCTCCATTTCTTTTTTTTTTTTTTTTTTTTTTGGAACCGGGGATTGAACTCAGGGGCACTCGGCCAATGAGCCACATCCCCAGCCTTATTTTGTATTTTATTTAGAGACAGGGTCTCACTCAGTTGCTTAGGGCCTTGCTAAGTTGCTGAGGCTGGCTTTGAACTCGTGATCCTCCTGCCTCAGACTCCCAGGTGCTGGAATTACAGGCGTGTGCCACCACGCCTGGCTCCATTTCTTTATGTTAAACAAGGATATTAATTCCTAACCCTCTGCATTTTTGCACGTATTTTTGGAGGGGATTAAGTGGGTTGTGCATAGAAGTCTGACACATCAGAGGTGCCCGATGAAAAGATGATGATGATAATGATGGGTGACAATGAAAGGAGCTGCTCTCTACGGAGCGCTGAGCTCCACAAGCCTTTGCAGGAGAGTCCTCTCAAAATTCCCACAGGCGTCAATCAAACTTGCTAACTCTTGGCTCCCTCTTCTGAGCCTGTTGTCCACTCAGCAAATGGCCTTCACAGCACCAAGAGTTGCACTGGAGATTAGAGGAGGTCCTTTGGGAAGCTGCATGGGGTCCTCAGCTTAGTGGACAACCAAAGAACCCTGCAGGGAGGTGGCCAGCCTGGTTTCAAACACCAGCAACAAGATGGTGCACCCCTGTAATCCCAGCAGCTCCAGAGGCTGAGGCAAGAGGATTGAGAATTCAAAGCCAGCCTCAGCAACTTAGCGAGACCCTCAGCAACTCAGGGAGACCCTGTCTCTAAATGAAGTACAGAAATGGGGGGCTAGGGATGTGGCTCAGTGGTTAGGGGCTCCTGGGTTCAATCCCCAGTACTCCCCCCAAAAAATTAAACACCAGCAACAGTGTTGAGTCTCTAAGTCTCAGTCACTCCTTTGACCAATGGCGGTGCCAACAGGCTGACCTCGTGCCAGCTGGCTGTCATACCATACATGGAAAGGTTTGGGAAAATAATATTGTTTAACAAAGACAACACACTAAGTAAAACCTTAAAGAATTTATAAATATTAATTAATATTCAACAACACTAAGAATAGGTGCAATTATTGTTTGTTTCAGAGATAATAAATCAGAGGCCCTGAGATGTTAAGTAGATTGCCTAAGATCACACGGCTAGTAAGGACTAGAGCCAGGATGTGAATCCCAGTAGCTCGCAATACTATGCTGCTTTGTCAAGAACTCAAGACAGTTCTTGACAAGTCCAGTTGTTATTGGCATGATTCCTGAGCCTCTCCACCATTTTCCTGCTAAATCCTGAGGCCAAAGTAACTCCATTTTGAAAATCAGCACCTGCCCACCAGGGATGACCTTCCCGGTAGGCCCACCCCAAGAGTCCCTAACTCCTGAAATCATGGCAAAATAACAATCACAGGGCCTGAGGTTCTTTCTTAACTACTCCATTGCACATGATTGTACAGTTAAGAAGTTTTCTTCCAGCAGGCAGCTGCTCCTTGCGGAGGGCAGCCTGGCAGACTCTCTCTGTCAATAAACCTCTGCTTGAACCCAGAGCTGTGTCCCTCGGGGTCATTTAGCCAGCTACCCTGACACTCCCTGCCTCTCTCACTGGCTAGCTCCACGACTCATTTCTTTCTAAATACCTGGGATAGGTGGGCATCACAGACCCACCTGCGGGTAAGAATACTGGCTGGAGAGTTAGCCAGGGCACACAGCGGAAAACAGAGGGCTCGGGATCAAAGCTCCCGACCCACCGACTGCCCGGGGACTTACACGTGCAGTACATTCGCTGTCACCAGGCAGGTGACTGGAGCCAGGGAAGGGCCACACACGTCCCAGGGAAGCTGCACCTGAGAGACTCACCTACTTGGATCACTACAGAGGCAGAGCGGGCCAGGTTCGTCAGAGGGTTCGAGGCCCTGCAGCTGCAGATGCCCTTGTGTTCCTCAGTCAGAGCCTCGATGACCAGCTGCTCCCCCTCGTACACCCCGGTGGAGTGCTCCAGGAACCAGTGATATTCCGCCGCGGGCTGGGACTCGGCCCTACACCTCAGGGTCAGGCTGGAATTGAGCTTCTCCCGGATGGTGCCCACCACAGGGGAAGATGAAGTCCCCCTGGTGATATCCACTTGGTCAGGGCCATCTGCAGGCAAAGCCACAGGTCAGGCACCCGCCCCCACTGCCAAATCGCCCCTTCCTGTTCCACACTGTCAACTATGCTGCCCCCAGCCCCTTCTCTGTTGGAACTGGGGGAATTCTAGCCTGCAGACTCTCTAACCGTGGCTGAAAGGAAACAACGGCAGGGACGAGGTGTGTGGAGATGGGGGTTCATCTGTAATCCCAGCAACTAGGGAGGCTGAGGCTGGAGGATCACAAGTTTGAGTCCAGCCTCAGCAACTTAGCAAGACCCTATCTCAAAATAAAAATAAAAATTAAGAGCTGAGGTATAGCTCAGTGGTACCTAGTATGAAAGAAAGAAAGAAAGAAAGAAAGAAAGAAAGAAAGAAAGAAAGAAAGAAAGAAAGAAAGAAAGGGATCTGAGCAGAAGAGGGGAAAATGCTCCCTTTCTCTCCTGAGCTGTGTGACAGGCAGCTAGTGGTCCCCACCATGGGATGGAATCCGCCTTCACACAGGCGAGTTCTCTCAAGGAATCTTGCAAGGCACCAGGCTTCAGAAATTGCCACCATGCCCTGTGCACGCAGCCCCTGCCCACGAACACTGTGGGCTCTTGATGACATAAAAGCTTGGCAGGGTGTCCGTCACTCCGGAGGAGTCCCGCGGGCACTGTGCTCTCCTGCCACGCATGCGAAAGGAGCCGATATGGGAGAGTCATTGGATTCTGTCTACACTAAGAGGCCTGAAGCCAAGTCTTACTTAAATTCATGGGGAGAATGAATTTCCCTTCTTCCTGGAAAGATACACCACGCTGTCTGGTCGGGATATTCGAGGAGAAGAAGAAAGCCCGGCCCATGCCTCCTCCACAGCCTTTGAATCTGTCCTTTCCTCCCTGTCTGAACCCCCGCATCCCAGCCCCTCCTGGCCTCTGGGTCCCAGGCCCAGCCTCCACCCAGCAGCCAGAGAGGTCTTCCTATGTACAAATCTGATGCTGTCGCTTCTCTGCTCAGAGTCCTCCATGACTCCCCAGTGTCCTTGGGACGAAGCCAGGGCTGATGAGGTCATTCCTGGTCTGACCCTCCTAGACTTCTTCAACCACCTTTCCACTTTTTCTACTCTCACCCCGGAGCAAGATCCCCTGGAGACTCCACCCAGGTCTGCCTGAATGCTGGAATGCTCTTCCCAGATGAGCCCTGTTCATCCTCCGGTCTCAAGGAGGCTTCCCACATCCCTCAGTCTGGGGCTTCCTGTGGACTCCCTAAATCCTCCCTTCTTTCCCCACATAGCAGCATTGATCATATGGCATTTTATTTTCTTCCCCAGCAGGCTGCGGGCACTGAAAATCCTGATTATCAACTGCCCGTCATGTTGCCCGGCCCCGAGGTCACAAAGGAAATATTTTTGCTTAAAATAGGAATGAACAGAGAAGGAGCAACAGAGAAGAAAGAGAAAAGACATGTTCTTAACTCCTATATTTGCCCCTGCTACTTAACATGTAGAAAAGTGGACCCCAAAGCCGGGCACAATAGCACAGGAATGTAATCTCCGTGGCTTTGGAGGCTGAGGAAGGAGGATTGCAAGTTCAAGGTCAACCTCCACCAACTTATTGAGGCCCTAAGTAACTTAGTGAGACCCTTGTATCAAAATAAAATATAAAAAAGGCCTGGGGATGTGGCTCAGTGGTTAAGGCCCCTGGGTTCAATCCTTGGAACCAAAAAAAAAAAAAAAAAGAAAAGAAAAGAAGAAAAAGTGGACCCCAATTTTGTTCCTCTGCAGAAGCCTCTTCTCCCCAAATCTTCTCCATACAGTTCATGGCTCCTACATCCTTACGTAGCTCAAGCAAGAACACTTGGAGCCTTCCTTCCTTCCTTCTTTCCTGCCTTCCTTCCATCAAACCCTGGGGTCTTGCACACTCCAGGCAAGCGTCTTACCACGGCGCCACATCGCCAGCCCTGGAGCCACCCCTGACTCTTCTCTTTCTTTCCACCTCTCATCTAACCGTAGCAGATCCTGCGAGTTGGATGCTCTGAATCCACCCAGGTCTGACGGCTCCTTGTTACCCGCCAGCTGCTGCTCTGTCCCAGCCCCGTCTGCTCTTGCTGGATGACTGTGGCCACCATGAGAAGGCTCCTTGGAGGCCTCCAGCGGGAACAGTGTGACCGACCCCGGGGCCCAGCTGCAGGGCCTGGATCCACCTCAGCCCTCCCACCAGCTGCACCTGCCAGCATCTCGGTTCTTGGGGAGATGAAGGCAGAGCCTTTCCTGGGAGCCATGGGGGGTGATCTGGCTATGTGGCTGTCGGGGCCTGCATGGCTCTCTCCCTCTCCCCTCTGCTTGCAGCTCAATCCGATGGCTTTCCCAGGCTTCCCTGGCCCCTGCCGGGTTTTTCTCGCAGGAACATTTCCCCCCAATAAAACCCTCACGTGCACAATCCCATTCCGTCCCCATCAGGTGTGCTTCTCCAAGGACCCGGGCACCGAGCCCCTGTTCTGACCCCCATCTCTCATGCTCTGCCCCTCCTTCTCAGGGACAGCCACGGGTCCCTGAGAGCACCGTCTGGCCCTGCCCTTCCTCTGCTCACGGGCCCTGCACCAGCTGGTCCTCACAGGCCACCCCACCTCCTCTCCTCCCTAGCTCAATGCTCCCCAGCCACCCTGGCCTCCCGAGGTTCCTCCCACATGCCAGCATGGTCCCACCTCACGGGCTGTCCCTGCCCCTGAGGTTCACATCCCTCGGCCACCTCGGCATGGGACATGAGCAGGCACATGGTCTTGGCCCCGCTGGACAAGCACGTGGTGAGTGACTAGAAAGAACCTGGAGGAGGGCTGGGGATATAGCTCTGTTGGTAGAGTGCTCACCTCGCAAGCACAAAGCCCTGGGTTTGACCCCCCGCACCAAAAAAAAAAAAAAAAAGAACCTGGAGGGAAGAGGACGCAGTCCCCACCCAGCCACTCACAGTTGATGATCAGCTCGAGGGGGTCACTCCGAGCCTGGCTGCCCCAGTGCCAGATCTCGCACTCATAGGGCCCGGTGTCCTCCCGCCGGAGGCTGCGGATGACCAGGGTCATGTTGTCCTCTGACAGGGCCACACGCTCGCTGGGCAGAAGGGACTGATTCCCCAGGAACCACTGGACCTGGACCCTCTGGTGGGTGGTTTGGCAGGTCAGGTTCACGGGGCCGCCGTTCTCCACGAGATTCAGGCTGGAGGCCTCCAGCTGAGGCGCGGTCAAGTTTTCTGGAAACATGTGGAGACACAGGACCAGATTCGAGGAGGCTTCCCTGGTCTCCTGCCCACGCGGGGCCCACGGGGGCTTCCCAGGTGTGTGTGGAGGGTGGGCGTGTGCAGTGCCCTGAGAGGACCGCGTGGCGTGCGTGGGACGCAGACGTCTTTGTGGCTGAGTGTGTTATGCAATGGTTGTGTGTGGGTGTTGTGTGTGTGCTTCGTGCCTGTCGTGTGTGCTGTGTGTGCCGTGGATGTGAGGTGTGTGGGTGGTGGACACAGACACCTTGTGTGTGGGCATGTGTTACACACGTGGACATTATCCACATACAGCCGTGTGTGCCGTGTCTGTGGCACGGTTTGTGTTGTGTGTGCGTTGTGAATTGCATGTTTATGCTTGTGTCTGGCTGTGCTGGGTGTGCACGGCGTGTGTGTGTGTTTTGTGTCCGTCGTACATAAACACCGAGGGTGTGGGCCATCACTGTGGAGCACGCTTCCTGTGCTGCATGTCTTAAGTGCCTGTGGCGTTGGGTGGACCCCGAGTGTGCTGTGTGTCTGTGGGATTGATTGTTGTGTGTACGTGCATGAAATATGTGTGCCTATGTTCTGTGTGTGCGTCGTGTGTGTTGCATAGGTGTT
>JAJEJO010000830.1:219762-254644 GCA_020662805.1 Glaucomys volans
GTCGCTCGGGTAAGCGTGCCGTGTGCATGTGCTTGTTATTTGGGGCTCTGTGTGTGAGGAGTGTTGTGTCAGTGTTTATACACATCAACCCCCTCGCTTCCAAAGGACCCAGTCTGGGAGAGCCAGCAGCACCTCCTGGAGGAGGTGCCCAGCCAGGGGCCCGGTCCTTCCCTGAGGCCGGAGCTCTACTCAGCCCCCAGACAAGTGGAGCTCCTCGCTCCCCGGGTCCTCCTCAAACTCTGGGGCATTGGTGGAGCTCAGTGGTCTAGAACCTCATGGTGGTCCCTGACTTTCTCTGAATACAGCACATCTTCCATGCCACTCAAGACCCATCCAGGGATCTCCCTCTTGCAGGTTAGGCTTCCGGTGGCCTCTGACGCTGACAGCCTCGGATTTTGAGGGGATCAAAGAGAGGAACCAGGGAAGGAGACTCACCAAGGACTCGCACTGTCAAAGCTCCGAGGCGGGACAGGAGGGTGACGTTGTTGGACACCAGGCACCTGAACATGCCATCGTGTTCCCTGGACACGGCCTGGATGGTCAGCGTTCTCATGGTGGACGACTGCTTGTAATTGTTGGGGAAAATCCAGGTATAGTACGGGTCCGGGTGAGACTGCGTTTCCACCTGGAAGCTCACGGTGGAGCCCTCGAGCACCTCCACCACGTCCCCGCTGGGTACGCCTGGCTCCAACTTGATTTCAATGGAGTCAGGACCATCTGGGAGGACAGGAACAGCAGTGTCAGCAACAGCTCCCTTGGTGGGGGCTCGGGATCAGGAAATACTGTATTCCCTCCTCCCTGCTCAGTTGCAAAGGAGATGTGGGCTTCCAGTGGAGATTAACTTCAACCTTGTCCCTGAGTAAGGCAGGATCGGAAGGCACATCTCAGGCATGCCAGCTAAGGCTCCTGGCTCAGCCCTGCCCAGGCAAGACTATGCACCGGACATCTGAGGTTTGGGAGCTCAAATTTAGGTCCTTTATGTTGGAAGTTTCCAAAAGTCTCTTAGCAGAAATGTCAAACAGTTCTAAGTCCAAGTACAAAGACAGACAATTCTGCATTTGGGTGGGATTTGAAGCTGTGAGATTGGATGAGGCACCAAGGAAGTGAGCGTCCTCCAGGGGCTAGGGGGACGGAAGGAGACTCACAGTTGACCTCCAGGACGGTGGGATCGCTGCTCTGGACCTGGAGGGCATCCCAAACTTCACACTGGTAAGTCCCGGAGTCCTCCCGCTGGACTGTGAGGATGGTGAGCGTCTTGCCATCTGTGGACAGCTCCATGCGTTCATTGAACACCAGGGGTTGGTTCTGGAAGACCCAGTGGATGGTGATGTTGTTGTCCATGGTGCCGCAATCGAAGGTCACCGTGTCCCTGTGTTCCGTGGCTGTGTCCTGGCTGGCTGTGATGGTGGGCTTGGCCAGTGATTCTGCAGAGGAAGACAGCAAGCGAGGAGTCTGAGGCAGAGACACAGATGGGGGAGAACAAGGTGTAGCCACAGAGGGATCCAGAGAGACAGGGGTGGATCAGAACGGCCAGAAGACACACTGGAGCTGGGCTCTCCAGGCTCAGATGCTGGAGCCACTGCTTGTTCTAGGTATGTGACCTCTGTCCCTCTACAATACTGTGCAAATAAAGCAGAGAGTCTAGGACCTGAGAGGGGATCAGTCAACATCAGCTGCAAAGAGAATCAAGCTCATCCCAAGGACGCCAGCCAGGGCCCTCTGCCCTTCTCAGACAACACTCTCTCCTGCCACCATGATGGTCACGGTTCCCCCCTCCCCTTGACTCTTGCCCCCAACACTGCTGCCTGGACTAGTTGCTACCCGACCCTGCCTGGGTCACGCAGATTCATCCTCTTGGGACTCTGGGTGTGACACCCAGATGATAGATCTCTGTGGATGCAGAGATCAGAATGAGGGCCTTGGTCTCGGTGCCCACCCCTCTGAATCTGCCACGAGTCTGGGTTGGGCAGAGGGTTCCAAACCCAGAGCAACCCTCTGCTCACTTTGGGTGGTGTTAAGCGTGTTGTCACTGGAGGTGAGCTGGGCTGCAGCCGGAAGACGCCATGCAGTCAGAAGCGAGGCTGGATGGAGAGAGAAGAGGAATTCAGGGAGGCAGAGGGTGGGGTGGCCAGTTACCATCTTCAGGAGCAGAGGGAGGTCTGAGTCACAGCTAGGGCACTCCACCCCTAGCTGTGTGCTTGCCGTGTGCTCTTCTCCTCTCTGAATCTCCATTTCCTCAGCTGTGACATGGGCAAAATATCACCCGCCTTCTAGGGTTTTCGTGTGTGTGTGTGTGGGGGGGGTGATAATAAACCTTGGCAAGCGGTGACGGGGCTCCCCAACGGTCACTGTGCCCCCTCAACTGGCCCTGCTCTCCTGGAGGTGCACAATGGTCCTCCTCATTCCACATAGAGAACAGGGGCTCGGAGAGGGGGTGTCACTTGCAAAGATAGTATGAGTAAGTGGCAGAAGCTGAACTTGAACCTGGCCTGCCAAGCCCGGAGGACTTGTGTGCTCAACTCCGCAATCTGTCCTGTGAACCCCAAACGGGCAGAGAGCAGCCCCAGAAAAACAAGAACTTCCACTTTCATCTCTGGTGGCAGGAATTCACCTTTGTGACTTCCTTGGGCTCGCCCTCAGCACATTCCCCTGGTATGAGATGGGGAGGGATGAGAGTCAAGTTTGAAGCTTTCTCTGCTCAGTCATGGAGGCTGGCAGAGGCTAGGCTGTGGCGTGGGCAGGCTGAGCTCATGTGCAGCTGACCTTGACATCCCTCACCTCTCCACGAGTCCAGTTAACAGGGGCTGCTGCCAGGCCCCTCGCCACCCCTCAAAAGACCCCAGTTGGGCATGAGCACTGCCCTTTCCCACCACTCGGTGATACAGGGCATGGGCTCCCAGGATGTCTGGGAGCAAATATGGACGCTGACACTCACTGGCTCCTTCATTGCGGCAAGGGCTTGCTCTGTGTTAGCCTCAGTTTCTTTCTTTTCTCTCTGTCTCTGTCTCTCTCTCTCTCTGGTACTGGGAATTGAACCCAGGGGTGCTTAACCACTGAGCCACATCCCCAGTCCTTCTTTATATTTTATTTAGAGACAGGGTCTCACTGAGTTGCTTAGGGTCCCACTAAGTTGCTGAGGCTGGTTTTGACCTCGCAATCCTCCTGCCTCAGCCTCCAGAGCTGCTGGGATTACAGGCCTGCACCACCATGCCTGGCCTCACTTTCTTTTGGTGGTGGTGGCCACGGTGTCTGCCTTTCTCTGCCGATGCCATTGGAGACTAGAGGTTACCGGCTCAGAGCAACTGTCTGGGTTCCAATCACGGCTTCGTCATCTGGGTAAGTGATGGTCTCCATCTGAGCCTCAGTTTTTCCTTTCATAAAACATAAGTAACGATAGTCCCAGTCTCACACGATGGTCATGAGGACAAAGGAAATTGCATGAGAATGTCCATGGTGGTTCCTGTCCTCGGACCTGCCTGAGATCTGAAGCCTCCTCTGTGGAACCCTTCACCTGTCCCTCCCCTCCTGTTTCCTCCTTGAACAAACCTTGCAGAGAAACTCACAGACCCAGCTGATAACTCCCAGGACCTCAAGTCCCTACAGCCTTCTAGTGGGCCAAGAAGCTCTGGCCCAGAGAGGGAGGAACTGGCCTCAGAGTCACACAGCAAGGTTGGGCTGTGTCCTGGCCTCTTCCTATGAACCATTGCAAAATCAGTTCTTCACCCCCAAAATGCTTTCCCTGTCAAAATATTCTAGTTCCTCCCGTCATCTCAGATATTCTTTCGGCATGAATTTCACACCCATCCTCCGTCCTGAAGCATGGGGAGGGCCACTCGGGGCGGCACACCCTCCCTCTGCCCTCCCTCTCGGTGTCTGGGTGTCCGTCGTGCTCCAGGTTGTCTCTGAGTCTCTGTCTCTGTCTCCCTCCTCCTCTTGGCATCTGTCTGCCCCTGGCTCCCTCTCTGTCCCCTTCTCCCTGTTCTTCCCTCTGGTCGGGTTTCTGCTTTATCCTCACGCTTTCTGTCTCTGCGTGCCACTCACCCTTCCTGGGTGTCCCCCTGGTTCTGTGGCTCTCTATATTTAAATCAGTCCCTCTCGCTCTCAGAGTGTATCTTGGTCTCTTTCTCACTGGCCTCTGTTTTTATCTCCTTTTTATCTCTCCTTATTTCCATCTGTCTCTGTCTCTCTCTGCATGTGCGCACACACACACACACACACACACACACACACACACTCATACACACACACAACTGCCAAACAGACACATAGCCCCTCCACCCACCCACTGCCTTCCGGGGACAGCAGGGCCTCACCTATCAGCAGGACTCCTGTCCACAGGCGGCTCCCTGAGTCAGCAGGCCCCATGGGTCGCGGCCCCTGGCTTCAGGGTGCCAGGCGGCCTGTGTCCCGGGCTTCTTGCACAAACACAAGCGGGCGCTCCCTTGGGCCACAGCCCACCAGCTGCCTCCCGGCGCCTCCTGCTCTGCGGCAGACTCACGGACACTCTGAAGACAGTTCCTCCAGGACAGATGGTGGGGGCGGGGCGGGACTTTGGCCTCACCTCTGCCCTCCCACACCCCAGGGCTCACTTTCCTGTCCTTCCCTCCCCAGCATGCGAGCAGGAATTCCAGGATCCCTGAGGACCAGGAACTGAGGTCCTTATGGCCAACAGCAATAAAAACAATCACGGCCAGTTACTCAGGGCTCAGTAAAACTAGGCTGGGTGCCAGGCTCACGGTGAGCTGCCTATAAACATTAAATGAGCTGAGAATGTGCTTGTGATATAGGTCCTGGTCATAAACAAAGGCTCTGAACTCAGGCAGGAAGCAACTGGCCAGGGCTGGGAAAGCCCCGGAGGGACAGCTTCCTGGAAGAAGGGACCTCTGAACTGAGACCTGGAGAACACAGTAAAGGTTTGATATCTGAGAGTTACTTTTTTTCTTTTTCTTTTTCTTTTGCAATACAGGGTATTAAACCTGGGAATGCTCTACCACTGAGCTACATACCCAGTCCTTTTTATTTTTTATTTTGAGACAGAGTCTTGCTAAGTTGCAGAGGCTGGACTTGAATTTGCCATCCTCCTGCCTCAGCCTCCTGAGTAGCTGGGATTACAGGCGTACGCCACTTCACCGAGCTGTTTCTTATTCTGTGTGGGCAAGACAAGCTATTGGCCTTTGGGAGCCTACAGATCAAGATTTATTATGAGCAACTGGGCAAGGGAAATATCATTAATCCAAGCGTAAATCCATTCATTCATTTAACAAATGCCTCCTGATTTCTCCCCTGTGCTGACCTGTGTCCCTGGTGGTCTTGGGGACATAACAGTGACCAAGACAGCTCCAGGCCTGTCATCATGGAGGTTTTCAGTCCAATAGGGAACACGGACATGACCCCAGAGAGTGAGAAGCCCGAGGAGAGGGTGGGGGCACCTGGCTCACGGAGGATCAAGGAGGCCTTCTCCCTTGCCTGAGACCGGGAAGATGGCGGGCTGAGCTGGGGCACAGCCTGTGAGGCCCAGAGGAAGTTCGGGGCTCAAGCACAGAGGATGGGAGAGCCTGGGAGAGTCGAGATGGGATCCTGAAACTTCTAAGCTATTCCTCAGGGCACGAGGAGCCCGGGGCATTGAGAGAAGGGGGTCTTGTCTTTCCATCCCCACTTGGTCACCAGGTGTCTGCCCCCCAAAAGCATGAGGCCTGCAGGGGGCTCTGGAGCCAGACTGCACCACCTGAACCCCGACATCCCCATATTCTAACCATGCAGCCCTGGGCATGCAGGTCCCCCATCTAGAGGGGAGCTCAGCTCTGAGACTGAGATCATGAAGGCCTGGCCTCCCAGGAGGTCAGGAGCACGAGGCTGCCCAGCTGCCCAGCTCGGTGTCCCCGTGCCCCACGTCCAGCTGCAGTTCATCCAGAGAGCCAGGTCACCCTGTGGGTGTGGTGATTCTTACTGGAGGACCCCGATAAACAACAGCCCACCCTCACGAGAGGGTTGTAGGGACTCCATTAATGGAAGCTAGGAGAGCGCTCGGGACGGCGCCCTCACAGAGGGAGCACTCCAAGACTGGGCATCCCATAATACTGCAGCCCAGCCCCAACCCCCATGAGGAAGGGACCCGGGGACCCACTCACTGCTGTAGACCCAAGGTCTATGTCCCCAACCCCAAGTTCAGACACTGAAACCCTGGGGCCCTTGGGAGGTAGTACTGTCCCCCCACTGAGATGAGTGACCTCATAAAGAGACCCCAGGGTTCGCCTGCTCTCCTTCAGTGATGGGGATGCAATGAGAAGATAGTAGTCTGCAACCCAGAAGAGGGTCTTGGCCAAAATCCAGGGCTGCTGGCCCCTGCCCTTGGCCTTCCAACCCCAGACCAAGAGTAATGTGGAATTATCCCAGCAGCCCGACCTAAGAGCCCCCTGGCCAGCCTGTCCTGGAAGCTGGGGTACATCAGGGAGCAAGCAGGACAGAAAACCCTGCCCAGTAGGGACAGAGTCAGCCGTCAATAAACGTGAGCAAGGAGGACGTGGCATGGGATGGTATAAGGTCACACTGAGGCCAGGCCCTCGTCCCAGATGGTGGAGTGGGACTCTGATGTGCTGGATGGCAGAAAGAGAGCGGAGCCCACCATGCCAGCCCAAGCCTGAGCCAGACAAGTGGACCTGTCACCCCACAGAGGTGGCCCGGCAGGGGCCTGGTGCTGAGGCCCACTCCACGCAGCACCGCAGCTTGGAACCATAAGCAGCCATGATGATCCGGCCACCTCCGCCTTCTGGGAGGCTCGGGTTGAGGGCGAGCAGAGAGAACGGGCAGACCTGTGTGGAGGCTCAGACAGGCAGTCACCAACAGCATGACTGCTTTTCCAAACCCTGATCAGCACAATTGGGACCAAGAACGTTGATCCAAGTGCTCTCCAAACCCCTAGGCGAGCACACCCAAGTGGGCACCCATGGGATTCCCTCTGTGCAGCTGGAGGGTGTGGCCTGCCGCTGAGAGCTGCAACCTGCCACTCAATGGCAGTGGACGGGAACCAGGCTGTCCAAGCTGCGACCCTCACACTGACGCCAGCAGGCATTCCCTGCCTTGACCAGCTGCCCACAGGACAGCAGACTTTCTCAGCTGCAGGGACCTGTGGTCACGTGGACCCCGCCCACCAAAGTGGAAAAGCTCTGGTTTCGATACTCGCAATGGAAACCGAGAAGTGGAGTGGGTAAGGGGTACTACTACTGCACCCCGTAGTTTAAGTTGAATAAGTTTAATGAGTTTAACCTCCTCATTAAACTCATGGAGGTGAGAGGACTTGGAGAAGTCATGGGGTCTCTAAGACAGAGGATTCTGGTCCACCTGACTCTTGACCTCCGCGTTGTGGCACCTTCCAAGGCCCCAACATGGCGGTACTGAAGTCCTTCCCACGTGGCCCCTGACTACTCCAGCCCCACCTTCTCTGCACACCTGGATCAGTGAATCCTGTGGCCACGTCACCCACCATGCTTCCTAACTTGGGGACTCTCTGTGCTGAGAACGCCTCTAAAATTGCTCTGGCCTCACCCCCTGCCCAGTATTCAAGGTCTCAGTCACCCACCCTGTGCTCCCCACAGCTCTGCACCTCCTGGCTACCGGCCTTCTCCTCAGCAGGGCTTATCTGAGCTGAGATCCCACCTCCTCCCAACCCTCCGCCCCACCAAGGGGACAGAGTTGCCACTGGAGTGGACTCCCCAAGGTAACCCCTTCAGGCAGGACCAGGGTTTGTCCTCCTTAAACACCTGCCCACTTAAGTCCCAGGACAGATTCCATCTTCTCCTGTCCCAAAGAAGTGTGTGGGAGGGGCTTTGGGGCCCCTCCCTGGAGCCAAGCTTCTCCTTTATGTCCAGCAGGTTAAAATAAATAACCTCAGGTCCTTCCCTCTTCCCACATCATCTACCAAGTCCCAGCCACACAGCCTGGCTCCAAATCCAAATCGTGTCTTCCCACGTGGGACCCAACCATCCTTCCACCACACCCTCCCTCCCTGGGGCCTCCTTCCCAACCCATTCAGCTCAGCAGAGATGTGGATGGCCCTAGTATGTGCCAGGGGCTGTCTCAGAGCCTGAGGCACACCAGCACATGAAACACAGAAGGGACAGGGAGAGTTCTGTGGTGAGAATGAGAGAGGCCCCCAGGAATGGAAGGAGGTTAGAGATAAACCAGTTACGTGAGGACAACAGCCCATGCGGCCAGGACCGTGTACTGGGTACTCTGGCGTGTCCTTTGAGCAATGGGAATGAAGAATTCCTATTTGATTTGTGAATTCCACTCTGGAATCTCATGAGCCACAGCTTCTAGTGGGTCACACATAGAAGGGAAAGAAATAATGTGACATGGGCTGGGCACAGTGGTGCACACACCTGTAATCTCAGCAACTCAGGAGATTGAGGCAGGAGGATTGCAAATTTGAGGCAAGCCTCCATAACTTAGTGAGGCCCTGTCTCCATATTGCAATAGTTCTTGCGGGTAGTGTGGAAGTGAGCTGCTAAACTGAAAGGTAAGTCGATCGTCACGCAAACTTCTGTCTAAAGTTTTATTTATTTTTCATTTTAAGGAAAGAGATTGGGGAGTGATTCAATCCTCTACCTTAGTATAAAGTAACCTCGTCAGGTCAAATAGGCCTGGGCAAAAAGGCTGTTTCTTTTTTGGCTTTGGGAGATGTGGGCATCTCTGGGCAAGGTGTCCATGGCTGTCCCTGATGCAGGTGACCACTCCACCCTTCTGAGCACCAGGAATCCTTGGTCAGCCCTGCCCAAGAAGGGGGCTTTGTATTCTGGACCAGAAGGCCACAGGGGCCACCAGCTGAGGGAGGAATGCCTGGCTCTCAGCCCAGACTCAGCCGCCCTCACTCGCTATTCTAGAAACATCTAAGCATCTCGCTCCCCACTCTCCTTCCCCTCTCACCTCCAACATCCTGTCAGTCACCAAGTCCTGGGTTCCAGCCTTTAAGTCACTCTCTTATCTGCCTCCGTCTCCCCAACCCACAATCTCATCCGAGACCAGAGCTCCCTCTCCTCTACAGCGACTCCAGCCTCTTCCCCTGTCCCAGTCCCTGGACTCACCTGCACCAATCTGCCCACCATGCTGCTGGCCACCTTCCCAGATCCCAGCTCTGAACTGGAGTGAGAGAGGTTGCAAGAGCCCTATAGGAAGTCTGGGCTGCCTCCATTCTTTCCAGATGCATCCCATCCCACAATCCCCCAGTCTCCACGGGGTGAACACAGAACTCCTGCCTCTGGCCTCCGGAACTTCCCTCTAAGCCTTTACCTCCAGCTTCTCCCAAGATGCACACATGCACATGCACCCACCCACACACACACACACAGAAGCGCTCAGAAGGATTTTCCTAGGTGCATCTGGGAGACTTATTTTCATCCTTACCTTGCTGAGCTTTAACTCCATAGGATTCCTGAGCCAAAAAGGACAGAACAGTTGAACCCCAGGAGGAAGGTTTTTGTAGCTAAGCAAAAACCATACTGTCTTCCCACCCCACCTTCAACAGGAGGAAAAAGAGACAAACAGATAAGATTTCTGCTCCAAGGATGAGCCTGAGGTCCCAGAGAACCTCAAGGTAGAACAAACCTTGTGTTGGATTTGTACTGGGTCCATCCCAGCAAGTGCAGCGTATTTGATCTCTGCCCTGTTGTGTGCAGGGATGAGGCACGCAGGTGGCACCTTGGTCCCAGTGCCCATCACTCTGCTCCAGCCTCTGTGTGTTAGAGGGATCCTGCAGCACAGCCGTTCTGGGTCCAGATTCTGGGGCAGATAGAAATGGGTTCAAAGTCCAGCTCCCTGGCTTCTAGTTGCATGACCCTGAGCAAGACACTAAGCCTCAGTTCCTTCTTCTGCATAATGGGTGCAGCAATAGCACATCCCCCTCTCTGAGATGATGAGCTTTTGAATGTAATGGCCTTGCAGAGGGGGAAATGGGCAGGTGCCTGGGAAATGGGGCTGCAGCCCTTTCTCATGGAAGGCTACCAGGTCCTAAGGCCTGGAAGCTATAAGTGTCATCACATCAGGAAAAAGAGTCTTTGCAGATATGATTAATTTAAGGATCTTGAGAGGAGGAGATGATCTTGGATTATGCAAGTGGCACATAAATACAATCACAAGGGTCCTCCAAAAGAGCAGAGAGAGGTTCCACACATGCAAAGGAGACAGCAATATGGAGAGAGGCAGAAACAGATGGGGCCACAAGCCACACAATGCAGCCACCACCAGAGGCTGGAGGAGACCAGAACAAATTCTCCCTTGGAGCTTCCAGAGGGGGTGCCACCTGCAGACACCTTGATTTCAGCCCAATGGAGTTTCTGACCTCCAGAACCGTGAGGGAATAAATGTCTGTTGTTTAAAGTCACCAAGCACATGGAAATGTTACCACGGCCACGGGAAACATAATCCTCGTGGTCTTTTAACACTGCAGAACGATTTCCCCTTTAGAAAACTGCTGTGTTCAGTCTAAGAATCACCTAGGGACTCCTCAGGAACTCTACTTTATGAGGTGTGGGTGGCCTGTGAACCTTCATTTTAATGGGCAGAAAGGCCAGGCGCAGTGGTGCATGCCTGTAATCCCAGCAACTCAGGAGGCTGAGGCAGGAGGATCATAAGTTTGAGTCCAGCCTCAGCAACTTAGACCCTGTCTCAAAATAAAAAATAAAAAAAACCTTGGGGTGTAGCTCAGTGGTAGAGCAACTCTGAGCTCAATCCTATCAGGCAGCAAGGCCCCTGGACAGTGCTTCCAGAACAGGAACTTACCCATCTCCTGGTGATGTAGTGAGAGGGTAGAAGGGCTATCACCATGGCCTGGCCAGCATACCTCATCTGCCTCCTCTTAGTCATGCGGGCCCACGGGATAGACTTTGCAAATATCCTTGTTATTCAGAGTGAAAAACTCTGAGGCTGAGAGAGGTTCCACCACCCACCCCAGATCACACCACAGAGCCAGAAGTTTTAACATGCTATGAAGAACCCGCACATCGAACCCCAGAGCTACCCAGGCTCTGGGATCATACTTATCTTCATTCAGCCGACATTTATGTAGCACTTCCTGTGTGCAAGTCCTCTTCTAGATACTGCAGAGGGAGAGGGCAGGAAACAGAACAGTAGAAATCTCTGCTGTCCCAGAGCTTACCCATCGCAGGGAAGTAAAACACACCACGGAACAAATATGTCACGGCGGGCATGGCGAGTCTCCCAAAGGAGCAGAGCAGCATGCTGCACGGAGGTCTCAGGAGGGCACCCGACCTGGTAGAGCTGATCAGGGAACGTGGCCCAGCACTTGGGCTGGATCCACAGGATGAGCTGAGGATCAGCTGGCAGAGGGATGAGTCTCTTGGGCAGAGTGACCCATGTTCATTCACTCAGTCACTCATTCATTCATGCATTCATTCACTCACTGGCTCATTCACTTATTCCTTCATTCATTCCCTCATTCATTCATTCAGCAAACTGGTGCAGGCACCGATGCTACAGCCCACAACAAGACAACAAGACAAGAAGACAGCTCCACCTTCATGGATCTGGTCATTAATGGGAAGACTGACGATAATCAGTGTGATGATTAGGTAAATCTCTTGTGTTAGGAGATAAAATCAGTGAGGACAAAAAGAACTGTGGACCATGAGAGAGATCAGGAGTAGCAGGGTGCGTGGTAGGTCAGGATCTTAAATACAGTGGTACTGTAAATTGAAGGTCTGGGTCCCCCCCAAAATTCCCAGCGTTGAGATCCTAACCTTCAGCCTCGTGAAGGTGCAATGACAAGACAGCCCTCTACGAACCAGGAAACGGGACCTCCCCAGACACCAGATCTGTTAGTGCCTTGACCTTGAATGTTCCAGCCTCCACCAATATATTGCTATATAGGAAGTACATTTTTATAGCTTATTAGCCAGCCGGTCCATGAGAGCTCTGCAGGCCTGCCTTTATTTATTTATTTATTTATTTATTCATTCATTCATTCATTCATTCATTCATTCATTGGCACTGGGGATTGAACCCGGGGTGCTTAAGCGCTGAGTCACAGCCCCAGCCCCCTTTTTTTTTATTTTGAGACAGGGTCTTTGCTGAACTGCTGAGGCTGGCCTTGAACTTGCAATCCTCCTGCCTCAGCCTCCCAAGCCCCTGAGATTACAGGTGTGCACCACCATGCCCAGCTCGTGGGTCTTCTTTTATGAGGGCACTTATCCCATTCACATGGACTCTGCTCCTGACCTCATCACCTGCAAAAGACCCCACCTCCTAATGCCACCACACTGGAGGTTAGGAGTTCAACATATGAACTGGGTGTGGTGGGAGACACCTTATTAAGATTTTGAACACACCTAACATGATCATGCCTGAGGATGACTGTTCACTGGATGATGTTCCATAGCTTCTTTCTCTCATTCAAGTCTTTTTGCTCAGACGTTTCTGCCTTTTGGCTGAGCACCTTAGTCCATTTGGGCTATTCTAACAGAATACCATAGATTGGGTTGTAAACCCCTGAGATTCTTGTGACTTCTGTTATGCAGCAATAGCTAACTGATACACCTCCTCTGCTGACTATATAACCAGACCTGCACATCCTTCTAGGCCCCTCTTTCTCAAACACCACTACCTTCAGGACTTTAGTTTTCCATGCTCCCTTTGGAAAACTTTAGTGATTGATATAAAACAATGCGACATAATGTGCTCAGGAGTATTCAGAAATGGGCACTCATAAACATTTCAGGCTACATTGACACAATTATTTTGAAGGGGAGTGTATCTAAAATTAAAATAGGACCTATTTAACTTTATGGAATGCAGCCTAAAAAATAATCTGCAATATGCAAAATGGACTTATGCACATGACCCTTCATGATCCGAGTCCTTCCTCAAGGCCTGTCTTTGGCTGAAAAGTCACCAAACCGCACACAGCAGGTCACACCATGGCGATGTGTGCGATTTTTCAGAAACATCTGTCCTCCCTTACCCGACTAACTCCTGCCCATCAATCATTCAGGAACAAATCCAGATGTCATCTTCTGCAGGAAGCTTCTTGACCTCCTGGGAGCAGGTTAGGTGCTTCTTCTGAGTCCCCAAATGCTCACAAAGCAACACCACACACTGACAGCCAGCAAGACTCCAGAGCCAGAGCGAGTCTCTCAGTCTGGATTCTAACCCAGCTGTGTGACCGGGCAATGTGCCCACCTCTGATCCTTTCTTCCATCTTCTTCTTGGATTGTTGGCAGCATCTGCCATCCAGAATTTGTCTACCAATGGGAAGTTTAAAAATAAATTTGAGTACTGTTGACCTGTTAGCCAGGGAGTCCAGGGGAGAATCTATAAGGCCTACAATTCCTACAAACACACAGGCTTACAAAAGCACAAGCCTAAACTCAGGACTCCTAGGCAATGTTGAAGTTTGCTCTTGGGAGGAGAGCCCCATTTAAAGATGTCTGAACACTCTTTCTCCTGCTGGATAGTTTCCTTTGAAGGAAAAGGGATTTTTTTTTTTTCAGTATTAGTTTTCGTCAGTTTTGACTATCAAGGTTTCCTTTTTTTTTTTCTTTTTTTGTGGTGCTGGGTATTGAACCCAGAGCCTTGTGCATGTGAGGCAGGAACTCTACCAACTGAGCTATGTCCCCAGCCCAAGGTTTCCATTTCTTTTTTTTCTTTTTTGGAACTGGGGATTGAACTCAGGGGCACTCGGTCACTGAGCCACATCCCCAGTCCTATTTTGTATTTTATTTAGAGACAGGGTCTCACTGAGTTGCTTAGGGCCTCGCTAAATTGCTGAGGCTGGCTTTGAACTCGCGATCCTCCTGTCTCAGCCTCCCAAGTGCTGGGATTACAGGCGAGCGCCACCACGCCCGGCAAGGTTTCCATTTTTGACAAGTCTGGCTTATGACTCATCTTAAGATGAGGCCTCACTAAGTTGCTTAGGGCCTCACTAAATTGCTGAAGCTGGCCTTGCACTCTTGATCCTCCTGCCTCAGTCTCCCAAGCCGCTGGGATCATAGGCGTGTACCACCACACCTGGCTCTGACTCTTTTCTTTTACACATTGATTAAGCACTTACTGTGTGCCAGGGATTGCTCTATGTGCTGTACAAATAGTGACCCCTGAATCTCAGGCCATCCTGTGGGGCGGGGGTTGTACTAGCACTTTCCAGATGAGAACACTCAGGCCCTGCGAGCCTAGGTGACTTGGAAAGCCCACGCCCTCTGAACTGCAGAGCTGGACTGGAAGCCAGAGCCCAGAAACCAGGCCATGCTGCCTCTGAGCCTCAGTCATCATCTGGACAACGTGGTTAATGGTAGCAAGGTCCCCTTGGGGGACCCGAGGGCTGATTACGTGATGCTCCTGGCCCATCCTCAGTGCTGTGTCATCCCCCTGGACCAAACCCGTGTCTCTACCTTCTTTATCTTTCCGGCATTTCCAGCCACCCAGCCGAGGCCCTGGCTTGCTCCCACAGTCACGTGCCCATTCCATCTCCACAGGGGGATGTCTCATGGTTAAGGAAAGTGCAGGTCCCAGGGGTCAGGAGACCAAGCTCTGGTCCCAGAGCTAACAGAGGGACAGCAAGAAATTCACTTAACCAAACAGAAGAAGAAGTAGGTCCAAATCTTCTTCTTGTTGGCTTAGGACCACACTTCCTTAACATGACCCCCAGAGTGCAAGAAATAAAAGGAAGAATCAATAAAGGGGACGGATTCAAACTAAAAAGCTTTTTCTCAGCAAAAGAAACAATCAAGAATGTGAAAAGAGAGCCTACAAAGTGGGAAAAAAATCTTTTCCACACATACTTCAGACAGAGCACTGATCTCCAAAATTTATAAAGAACTTACAAAACTTTACACCAAAAATACAAAGAGCCCAATCAATAAATGGGCTAAGGAACTGGGCAGACATTTCACAGAAGAGGATATACAGGCTATTAACAAATATATGAAAAAGTGCTCATCATCTCTAATAATTAGAGAAATGCAAATTTAAACTACCCTAAGATTTCATCTAACTCCAATTAGAATGGCTATTGTCAGGAATACCAGCAATAACAAGTGTTGGCGTGGATGTGGGGAAAAAGGCACACTTGTACATTGCTGGTGGAGTTGCAAATTGGTGCAGCCACTCTGGAAAGCAGTATGGAGATTCCTCAAAAAATTTGGAATGGACCCACCATTTCACCCAGCTATCCCACTCCTCAGTTTATACCCAAAGGTCTTAAAATCAGCAAAGTACAGTGATCCAGCCACATCCATGTTCATAGTTGCTCAATTCACAATAGCTAGATTGTGGAACCAACCTACATGCCCTTCAATTGAAGAATGGATAAACAAACTGTGGTATATATACACAATGGAATATTATTTGGCCATAAAGAAGAATGAAATTATGGCATTTGCTGGTAAATGGGTGGAGTTGGAGAATATCATTCTAAGTGAAATAAGTCAAGCCCAAAAAACCAAAGGCCAAATGTTTTTTCTGATCAGTGGACACTGATACATAACAAGGGGTGGGGGTGGGGGCGGGGAACAAGAGAAGAAAGGAGAAACTATGGATGGTGTAGAGAAAAATGGGACGGGAGGGGGTGGGGGAAGGAAAGATAGTAGACTGAGCAGACAGTATTACCCTGTGTATATGTAAGATCATATGAATCGTGTGAATCTACATTGTGAGATAAAAAGATATATTCCCTGCTGTATAATTACATCGAAATGGGTTCTACTGTCATGTATAATTAAAAAGAACCAATAAAAAAAAGAAAAATGAAATTATGTCATTTGCAGGAAAATGGATGGAACTAGAGACCATTACATTAAGCTCAATAAGCCAAACTCAAAGGTCAGGGTGGTATGTTTTCTCTGGTATGTGGAAGCTGGAGAGGAAAAGGAAAGAAAAGGGTTGTCTCATGAAACCCAAGGAGACCAGTGGAGGAAAGGCCAGGGCAGGAGGTGGGAGGGGAGTGCTGGGAAGGATACCAGCCAAATTACCTTGCTGCACTGTGCGCGTGTGCAAATGGTGACAGCAAATCCCATCATCAGGGACAACTGTAAAATGCAGCAATAAAAACTAGGGAAGAAAAGAGCTCATGAGAAGCCAGGGCCACCCGGAGAGCCTCATGTGGTGTGTCCTGCCTGGAGCTTCAGCCCTGAGGGTGACATGGCCTGACGGTGACCTCTGTCAAGGGCCACCATGTCACATGTCCTGGTGGCACTGGCCACCAGCCTGGGGAGAGGCTGGCACGGCCCTCACAGGTTATGACTATTCAACGTCCCACTCTTTCTGCATCTTTGACCAGGTCTCCGGCTCTGGCCGTGTGGCCTTTGCTCCTCCTGGGTCAGCCCCATGGAAGGCAAATGTGGGGACACAGAAGGTCCTGCTGGATGCCCCCATCCTGGCCCCCTGCATAGACAAGGGGAAACACTGGCGGGGGTCGTGGCTCAGTGATAGAGCACTTGCCTGGCACATGTGAGGCCCCAGGTTCCATCCTCAGCACCACATAACAAATACATGAAAAAAAGGTAATTGTGTCCATCTGCAACTAAAAAATACTTTTTTAAAAAAAGGGAAAAAACGAGGGCTGGGGATATTGCTCAGTTGGTAGAGTGCTTGCCTTGCAAGCACAAGGCCCTGGGTTCAATCCCCAGCACCACAAAAAAAAAAAAAAAAAGAAAAAGAAAAAGAGGAAACAGGCCTGAGAGAGCAAGCCACTCACCCAGGACCGTGCACAGGCCTGGCTGGATCCAGTCCTTGGCTGGGGCCTCAGCCATGTGGTCCAGCCAGAAACAGGAAGAGGAAAAACATTTTTTTGTTGTTTTTGGTGACAGATTCTCCCTACGTTGCTGCAGGTGGCCTCCAACTCGGACCCGGCCTCAATCTGCTGAGTCGCTGGGGTAGCAGGTGCGCATGGCCGTGCCCGGCTCTGGAAGAGAACATCTTTTTCAAGAGCCACAGGGAGAACTGGTCAGAAAGAAAAGGAAGCCCCTTCACTGAGAAACGAGCTTCCCCCGTGCGCCAGCGCACCCTGGCCTCGCCTTCATATCCCACCTGAATCTGACCGCGTTCAACAGCCCCGCCAGCACCGGCTCCTTCTCCCACCTGGACCATCAAGGTCACAGCCTCACTCCCTGCTCCTGGCCTCCTATTATCACCTTATGTCCTTCCTCTGCTCAGAAGTTTCACCTGGGTCTTGTGTCACTCAAAAGAAAAACCAAAGTTCCTCCAGTGGCCCCCAAGGCCTCCCGTGATCCAGCCTCAGGCTCTCTGACCTCCTCTCCCCCTCCTCTGCTCCCTCCACTCCAGCCAGGCCCTCTCCTCTGGTTTGTGAACATTTGGGGCACCATCCTGCCTCAGGGCCTTCGCACCTGCTTGTCTTTCTGCCCCAAACACTTTCCCCAAGATGCCCACATGGCTTCCTCGTCCCCTCACTCAGCTTCTTGTTCAGGTGGCACCCCTTCAGAGAGCCCATCCTGAGCAGGGCACCCACCCTCTGTGCACCCCAGGAATTGCCAGCCTGGGGGTCTGGTGCATTTCTGTCCAAGCCTCATCATACTCTGCTGCTTCCTGTTGACTGTATGCCCCTCCCTAAATACCAGCTTCACAAGGACTGGCGTTTCCAGCTGTCTCCTTTGCCACTGAGAACCGGATGCCTACGATGGTGCCTGGCACACAGCAGGTGCTCCTGGTTGAAGGCACAAGATCCTGCCAGGAGCACTTGACTGAATCTCCTTGCCTGCGGGTTTTCATCTGACAGTGCACAAGAAGGAAGGGGCTCCATGAGGTGCCATCACTTCCCAGTCACAGGGCTGGTAAGGGGAGGAGGGGGCTTCAGACCCGTGCCTGAGGCTGAAGTCCATTCTATGCTCTGCTGCTCTAGACTTGGGGATTTACTGATGAGGCCCTATTAATGTCCCCTTAACCGGGACAGGGAGACCCCTGGAGCCTCTCTCCATTCTTGGCAGAGGACTGCTCCGCCCCCTGGTGGCCACTCATGGGAACTGGTCCCTTTGATGTCCCGGGAGAATCGCGTTAACAGCAGGCAAGTGTTTAGAACCCTTAAGGCCGGGCATGGTGGGGCAGGCCTGTAATCCCAGCGACTTGGGAGGTTGAGGCAGGAGGTTCGAGAGTTCAAAGCCAGCCTCAGCAACTTAGCGAGGCCCTAAGCAACTCAGTGAGACCCTGTCTCTAAATAAAATGCAAAATAGGGCTGGGGATGTGGCTCACTGGTCAAGTGCCCCTGGGTTCAATCCCCAGTTCAAAAAAAAAAAAAAAAGAAGAAGAAAAAAAAAATCTTAAGGTCCAAAGAGCTCCTGAAAAATAAGACGGGAAAGAAAGACAGTAGGAGAGTCAGTGGGCAAGTTATGCCAATAAGCCACTCGCAAGGAACCGCATCCTCAACCAACCATAAGACAGGAAAAGACACACGATTTCGCTGCTGATGGAAATGTAGCTTGAAAACCTGGGGGTGGCGCGCAGGGGCGCGCACGTACTCAGCACGCACAGGCCTGGCTTCCCACCCCAGCACCAAACACCCCCCACAAAAAACAAACAAACAAACAAACAAAAAATACCAATAAGGGGCTGGGCGTGGAATGTGAATTATATCTGGGCTTGGGAAATAGGGCTCTTCCAAATACGTAAGCACTGGAATTGGGACGAGCTCCCCAAGTGTGTCCAACATGTCTGAATTTTCCAGGTGTTCCTCGGGGACCACACTCATCAGAGACATGGGGAGTTCATTAGTAGAGACTCCTGGGTCCCACTCTCAATTCTGATCTGGGACCTGTATTTTAACAAACTCCCTGGTTGATTCTTATTTGTTCTAGAACTTGACAATCATGGTCATAGAACACGCTGTGGATTGGGGAAACCAGAGACCAAAAAAAGCATGCAGAGCTGGACCCTGCTGTGTGCCCTTGAGCTAGTCCCCAAACCTCTCTGATCCTGCTTAACTATGTACACTTCAAAGCCCAGAGCTTACCACTATGGTGACCACTGGCCACATGTGACCATTGAGCACCTGAAATATAAATGGTCTGCTTGAAAACGGGCTGGGTCAAATACACAGCAGGTTTGGAAATTTGGTATGAGGAAAGAATTTAAAATACCTTGTTAATAATTTTTAACATTGACCACATGTTTGAATGAAGTTTTATATGTACTGGATTAAAAAAAAGTTATTAAAAGTAATTTCACCTGTTCCTTTTTGCTTTTCAGTGTAACTACTAGACAACTTTTAAATGCATCTGTGGCTTGAATTATATTGTCAATGGACAACTATGCTTCAGACTCCAGGGCCTGCTTCCCCTGGGCTGGCATGGGAGTCAGCTCAACCTAAGCACACTTATCACAGAGACTGATTTTAAACAATTAGAAACTGATTCTTCAACAATTTTAAACAATTACTTATTGAAACAATAGTGATAGGAACATTTCTTGAGTGTGACCATCTGCCACCAGGCAAACATATTTATTATGAATGACAGGTTAAGCATCCCTAATCCAAAATCCAAAATGCTTCAGAGCCCCAATTTTTGGGGTGCCCATATAGCACCACAAGGGGAAAATTCCACACCTGACCTCATGTAATGGGAAGAGGGGGAGGAAATGAAATTGACCAAATTATCCTGTTCATATTGTGGATGTCTGATTATTTCTGACAGCGAATCCCACTGTTATGTATGATTGTAATGTACCAATAAAAAGGAAAAAAATTAATTTACAAAAAACGGGACAGTTCTTTGGTTATACAAATGAAGCCTCTCAGGTAACAGCTACCTGTGTGGTCCCCTGTGTGGGGGGCCAGACGTCAGATTCTCCATTTCTTCTTCCTGTGGAAGGATGTTTCCTAGGCAGAAAGGCGCAGGGTGGAGATCAGAGAGTCTGCTCTGCCTGCCTCCCCGTTAACTTAGTCAACTGAGAAAGATGTGAATTTCTTTTTACGAAAGGACTACTTAGAGCCGTTCTGAGTCGGCAGAGGTCTGTAGTTTCTCTGAATCACCAATTCAAAACATGCCAAAGAAACACATCTGGAGCCTGGCGCACCTGTGATGCCAGCGGTGGGGGAGGCTGAGGCAGGAGGATCTTGAGTTCAAAGCCAGCCTCGGCAGCTTAGCAAGACCCTGTCCCTTACTTTAAAAAAAAAAAAAAAAGTGGACAGTGGTGACAGAGAATGGGAGAGCAGTGACTGAGATTGGGGGTCTCTGATCACACTGTTGTACCTGAAGAAAATAAGGTCATCCAAGCCATTCACATAAAGCCAAAAGAAGCCTTTATTTTAGCTGGCCAGCAAGGATCACCCTTACACCTAAAAGTGGTGTGCCGGGAAATCGAGCATTAGTTCTTTTGCTGCCAGCATTTATGGGGCGTGGGGAGGGATTAGGGTGGGGCTATAGAGAGGGGAGGGATCAGGGTGGGGCTGACTCTCCTGATGGCACTCGAGAATCTTTTTGGGGAGTATAACATTCCCCACTGGTCTTATCCACACTAACAAATCCTTATTTAGGAAACTAGTGGTTTTTCAGTCTCCAACTTCCCAGACTCTGATGGGTTCCATTCGTCAGTTTGACCAGATTCCTTATTCTGCATTAACTGCCTGTCCTCAATTAGGAACTTTTCACTGCTGTAAGAAGAGGGGGTGAAGACTGCCCTGGCTGCTTCGAGCTGGAAGGGGGTGGAGTGGGGAAAGCAGTTTGAAGTTCCTTTTAGAAATCTAGTCAATGAGGGTTCCAGAGTAGAAGTCTGCATGGGAAGAGCAGGTTGTAAAGTCACCTGGGGGTGGGTGCTTCTATGAGAGAGAAACAAAAAGACTGAGTACCGAAATGAGATTAATATAGAGTAAATGTTGCAGCATCTGGAACGTGTCAGTGAATATCATGGCATGATAGAAGCCAATCTCTCAATTAGTGGAAGAACTGAGAAGCTGTTCCCATAACAAGGCCTATCAGAGGCTGGAGAGGTTGAGGCCTTTATTTGGGAGCTTTAACATTAGATAATCATACTAGCGAGCAGAGATTAAGCCTACCTGTGCCGCTCAGGAAGGTCTGTAGGCCTTAAACTAACTAAAAAATTTTGACTGGCAGCTTCTTTTGATAGTTATCAGGTACATTTGCCTGAGAATCTCTCTTCTGTAACCTCCAGTCCTATTCTAGGGGCTAACACAAGTACATCTTAAGTTACATTAAACTATTGTTTCTTTTAAGTGCCCAAGATGTCTATGGTTTGGTCTGGTTTTAACTGTTTTGCTAGGTGTTTAAGATCAAGCTGGTCAAATTGACCTGTTCCTGTCTCTTAAGAGTCAGCCGAGTTCTCACAGGGGTCACTGGTGGGGAATGTGAGAGTAGCTTCTTAGCTTTCTTAGTGCCATTCGCTAGGTAGTGTCGGTCTTTGTTGAGGTGACTTTAGCAGCGGCATTGGTTCCCTCAGTCTGTCTGTGGCAGTGGCTCCTGTGCCCTGGGGTGGGCAGCAGTGCTCCTCCTGGACTCCAGCAGCTCCAAGGCAGTGGCTTCTGCCTTGTGGACAGCTGACAGCTCTTTGCTTCCATTCATGGCAAAGGGAGGCTGTTCCTTGCTCACTCCCATCAGCCCCAGGAGGGCAGGGGCCAAGCCGGTCTGGCCCACTGTTGCACCTCCTTGTTCTCAGAAATTTTTGCTGGGTCTCCAACTCTGGGGGACAAGCCTGGAATGCATGGGTTATCACGTGGTGAGAGCAGCCAGGACTGTATTCCTCTTGCCCACATACCCATGGGGACCACAGCCAAGCCTTGAGAAGCGTCCATTCAGATTGGGTTCTGTCCTGGATGTCTCTGAGCTCTGGTGGCAGTGGCCTCTGGGTTCCAGTGGCTTTTGTTCTCTGGCTGTGGTGGTGATAGTGGCAGTTCTTGCGACTTGGAGGCTGATGACAGCCAGCGTCTCCTTGGCTCTGGACACAGCAATGTCTTCTGTGCGACATAGCAACCAGGTGGTGTCTTCTGCCCACTGGCTGCTTGGACGAGAGCTCTGAGTTCTGGCAGCAGTGTTGACTTCCTGGCTCTGTCTGTGGCGGTGGTGGCTTTTCATTCTCCAGTGAGTCTCATCAATCTCCCTGATCAGGAGGTCGTGTGATCCAGAGTTGCAAAGCTCCTTAGAGAAGCTCTCTCATTCCCTGGATGCAGGCTGACTCTGAGGGCAAGAGCCAAAACTGGTTTTCTTGGCCCCTTTGTTTTAATCTCAATCCTTAAGTTTGATCTTAAACATCCAGCAAGCCAGTTCCCCCAGTAATAAAGTAAGAGTACTGGACTTTAATTTCAATGTGTGTAACTTTGAAATTATTTACTCCCTTTTATCTAGCTGGGGTTTATATTATCTCATCTGTTCCGTAGGTGATGGTTTAGTATGCTTCTTCTAAACGTTAATCAGGCACCAGCTACAGAGCTTACAAGGAAAATACAGAATAGAATTAACAACAGTAAAAACATATCTGGTTTGTGTAATTGTATTCTTAAATCCTGCCTGAGTTATATATTATATTTCCGATTTGATATCACGGTAATTCTACAACAAAAAACAACCTTTTGAATATAATAAATGATCTGAAAGCTGACTTATTTTGGAGACATTCTGACTTATAGCAGGGTGGGAGGCAGCCCCTTATTTCAGGTAAGGCAGGGCCTTTTACCATCTTAGGCAGAGTGTTCCAGGTTTGAAGTTGTCTTTGCCTCCTCTTAGGACATCATATTACACAGTTTACATGGATTGTTTTCTGAGTCTATGTGAATGGTTGTTAACACAATATATTACATTTAAAACAAATTAAGGAAAGGCCGAGAGCTTAATAGCACAATTATCTTGATGTTAACCAAATTTAGTTTTTTAAGAAAAAATTTAGACTCTGTGACATAGTACAATACTTTAACAGTTTTTTAACCAGAATCGTATAAACCCAATCTCCAAGACCAATCGCTCCAAAGAACAAAACTGAACAGACACAATGTTAAGAAATTAGTGTTTTTAAAGAAATCCTTGTCATTTTAACATATTGATTACACTTTGGTTTCTATTAGCCCATTAATATTTAACGTTAGGGAAAAACCTTAAACAGTTTCTAATTGATGGTCTCACATACATATAACCCCCTAGTTACACAAAAACTTATTGGAATTTGCCCTATTTCCACACAGACTTTTTTACCCAGAAACATTCTCTCTTTCCTTCTACTGAATATATTTTCATACCTAGAACCTTCCATTTTCCCCCTTCAATCTGTTGACTCCTCTCTGTTTCCGCCCCCCCTTGGAAATTGGTCTCCTACTGGGCTTTTTGCTTCCTTTATTATCATTTCAATGTAAGTTCTACTTGAGATCCAGTTCCAGCAGAAACCTGATGCCTGGGGCATTTTAACCATTTTTATCAGGACAGGGTTTGAATGCTTAGGTTTGAGCTAAGGGTTTGAGCTCCGTAAGGGGCTTTTGCTATTCCTCCTGGGTGGAGGCATGTGCCATTTACATATTGCAAAACAATTCGCTGTGGGGGTGCTGTAACACTGGGGGGGGGGGTGGACCTGGTTCTGTCTCCCCCTCGGGAGGATGAGAGAGCGGGTGCCAGGGCGCCTTGGGCCATGTTTTTCCTCCCTCACCCTGGGATTTGGAAATGGCTTTGGCAGAGTTACCTGAGTCTTGAGGGATTGGCAGCAGCACTAGCGGCATTTAAGTCTGTCATCAAACCGGTTCAGCCTCTCCTAGTTCCTGAACTAGAGGACACGGAATCTGAAAGGCAATGCTTAAGCCATTTTGGCTTATCTGTTAGCATGTTAAGGCACCTGGTCCGGATGATTTGGCCACCCAAAGACGACCTCTTGGACCTTGAGAGCGGTAGGGAGGTTGGTTATTCCCTGAGGGGGCTAATTAACCTCAAAAGGGGGCCATTCTGAGTCACAAAACTGTCTTAATTAAATCCACTAACAGAAGCTCCGCAGTCAGTCAGCAGCAGGTTCTTGGAAGTCCTGAAAATTGTCTAAAAAACAAGTTAGAACAGTGGGGCACGCGGTTGACCGATTCTGTCCCATAGTGGACTGTCCTGGAAAGAGATGCTACACAGAAAGCAAAGCCAAAGCACAAACAGCACAAAGGGCCACAAACCAGACAGACAAGACAAATACAGACAGACAGACCATGACCAGATTATGCCCCACGCGCAGGCCTACCAGACTAGGCCCACAGGGAGGTCCACCGGACTCCGCATAGAGGCCGAGTGGTCCCGGCCCCTGGCGGCAGCTGTGCAGCAGCCACGCAGCGGCCGAGCAGACCGGGTCCACCAGACTAGGCCTCACAGGAGGCCTACCAGGGGACAGGAACGACGTCTCACCCTGACCTGGGACTGGTGTAAGTGACTGCATCCAGCCTGACCACGTCCCCCAGATACAGAAAGTCAACTCACCAAAACAGGATACCAGGTGGCTTCATCCAGAAGAGCATCCTGAAGATGGGCTGGGTCCCCCCAAGAGTGATGCTGAGGCACGTCTCTCAGGAGCTCCCCTCTACTCAGGGTGATACCGTCGCATACTGATGACAAGTTCTGCTTCCTCCAGTGTTGAAGTATAACGCCAGAGAAGCACGCCAAGGCAAGCATGTTAAGCAGGTTTTATTTAAAAGTAGTGAAAGACCCTCAGTCCCCCTGTCCAAGGAAGATCACGCGAAGACACTGCTGGCTGCAAAAGCAGGAGGTGTTTATTGGAACACAGGCGCCTGCGGGTGCCCAGCAAAACCTCGGCCGGAGCTTCGGTGAACTGGCACACCGGGCTTTGGGGTACAGGATTTTTATAGGGTAAAGGGGCAGGTTTTGCGCGCACGGTACGCAACAGGTATTTTATTGGCTAATTTGAATCCAGCACATAGGTCACCTAAAGGGTGGGGTTGTTTCTCGCTGCTTGTTCAGGCATGCCTTGGGACCCGATGATCTGTGCTTTCCTAAACGCCCTGTTCTTTCTCAACCTGTCTATCAGTTAAACGACCCCCGGGCAGTTTCCGAAACCAGTTCCCGAAACCTTCCTAGGGGGTTGGGTGAAGCGACCTATGTCATGGGTTTAAGACATAGAGCTGGGGTCTTTCAGTAGTAATACAAACTTCTCCCGAGTGGGAGAAGGGGGGCCATGGCTGATGTTCTGGAATCCCCAAGAAGTGAGCGCATCCTCCCTCTTTTATAGGTTAGGGTCTTCTTTGTTCTGCCCCTTATCTCTCCTTCCTGCCCATATGGTGGTGGTGACACAGCAAAAAGGTGAGGTGCGAATGGCAGGGGGAAGGGCCACATGGAGATTCAGGTGGGGGATCTGGAGGCATTAATTAGCAACTCCCTGCCTGCAGCTTTTGGGGAGAGACAGTTAAGCAGGTAACCTTGGTGATAAAAAGGGTTCTGGAGGCAATGACATTCCAGTCTCCCAGGGGCATCTCCAACTTCCCAGACTCCATTCCTCAATTCGACCAGATTCCCTGATTTCTACACTAACTGCCTGTTAATTCTGGCTTCAAGGGTGGAGGCTCCCAGGCAACCATCACAGGAGGCCAATTTAGGCGTGAGGGCTTGGAGAAATCAGATCTCGCTGGGGCCTCCAATTGTTGTACCCAAAGAAAATAAAACCATCCAAGCCAATCATGTAAAGCCAAAAGAAGCCTTTATTTTAGCTGGCCAGCGACGACCTCCCTTACACCTAAAAGCGTGTGCCGGGAGAATCGCACGTTAGTTCTTTTGCTGCCAGCGGTTATAGGGAGTGGAAAGGGATTAGGGAGGGGAGGGCTGACTCTCTCCTGATGGCACTCGGGAATATTTTGGGGAATATAACAATACCATGGCTGTGGTGGGCCTGGTGCCTGGGAATGCTTCTGTGCAAGGGCACAGGCTGCTTAGCTGCTGTGGCCATGCCCTGCATGAGGAGGCTCTGTGCAAGAGTCCTATCAGCTCTGACCTTGATCTCAGGCACACAGCTCCTGGGAAGGAAGGAATCTTATGCTAGATGACCACGATGTTTCACCAGCTCTGCTTCTCCAGTTCCTGCCTTATAGTAACTTTAAACAGTGGACTTTCTTGAGAGCTACACAAAGCTCCTAATATTGCACTTTGCAACTGTGGATTGCAACTGGGGAAAAGCTATATAGCTATCCTAGTTTCTGTAACTTTCCTGAATACAAAGAATAATGGTTGCATAGTCTTTAACCTGATACTGAGACATATATAAATAAAGATTGCTGGCATACCTCTTTAGACCTGCATCTCCGTCAGAGAGCAGGCTCCACCTGACCCCAGCTTAATCTTCAAGATCTGTGTCTGTGAATCTTTACTTTCCAATCCCCCTTCACCCTCACTGGACCCGAGAGTTTGGTGGCACTGGTCACAGCAAAAAAAAAAAAAAAAAGTCTGGAGAGGTGGCTCGGTGGTTAAGTGCCCCTGTGTTCAATCCCTGGTACGAAAAAGAAAAAGAAAGAAAGAAAGAAGAAAGAAAGAAAGAAAGAAAGAAAGAAAGAAAGAAAGAAAGAAAGAAAGAAAGAAAGAAAGAAAGTAAGTCTGTGTGGCGGGCAATGTGCTACTCTCCTCCACTCTCGCCTGCGTTTCCCAGTGTTACAAGGAAAGGTAGGTGCTGAGACGTTGTTGGGCATCAGGTTTGGTTTAGGATTGGATTCATTCAACATCTCAGAAGCTGAAGGGGACAGACCCACCCTGGGGAAGACACTGGGGCATCCTGTGATAGAAGAAAAGCTAGCTGACTCCAGGCCCTGAGAGGCTGCAGAGCTGCACACCTGGTCTAGCATCACAGATAGGTGGCCAGGGTAAAAGCTGCTGCAGCTACAGGAATGGCTGGCTCCAGCCGCACACCCTGCCTGCTGGGCTCACACAGATAAGGGCCTCTCAAGTGCAGGGAGCTGGTCACTGGGACACCACAGCATCCTCCTATGGGTGTTTGCCTGAATAAGTGGCAGAAACCTCCTGACCACAGCCTCTATCCCACTTTCACTGTCCAAACCTCACGATGGTCTGTGGAAGTGACAGAATCTTTGCCCCAAGGGAGGCAGGGAGGATCTTCCTTATTCTGGAAAGCCCAGTAGACGCAAGCAGGCTGGGAGGCTGAACCAGCCTGTCGTCAATAGGAAAGTCCCCTCACCTTCTGACATTCCCAGGAACCCACAGCCCTCTCCACCCTGCAGAGGTGGGGCTGCTTTTCAGATGAACTGGGTGACCTCTGGTCCATCTGCACCTTAACTTCCTCCTGGGTGGAGGTTTAGGATCCTAATGAATGATGAACGGCCCACTTCTCCCTGGCCTGAAGGCAGAACCAATCCACCGAAAGAGAGAGGAGGAAAGATACAGAGGCTGGGCATAGCGGTGCACTCTTGTAATCCCAGTAGCTCGGGAGGCTGAGGCAGGAGGATCATGAGTTCAAAGCCAGCCTCAGCAATTTAGTGAGACCCCAAGCAACTCAGTGAGACCCTGTCTCGAAATTAAACATAAAAAGGACTGGGGATGTGGCTCAGTGGTTAAGCCCCTTGGGTTCAACCCCTGTACTGAAAAAAAAAAAAAAAAATACAGAGAATGATCTGCAGGGGAAAGAGGGACAGAGGCCAGCACATTGGTCGTACTACCTGAACAATGGACAATACCAATGACCAGGTCAGGCTGTGTGACCCAGGGGCTTGTCATCACCTCCCCTGCCTCTTGTCACCCCTGAACTCAACAGTTGAACAGGGTACAAATTTGACTGCCTCTCATAGATTCACAGTAACAATGACCTTGACGACACAGAAATGTAGATGTCTCGCTTGCCCCAGGCAGTGCTGGTGGGAATGGGGCTCTTGCATCTTGCTCTCTGCCCTCCCTAGAGGGTTGCGTTTGTCCTCAGGACCTGAGACTCCTCTCTACCATGTTGCTAATCCAGGGTGAAGGAGGGAAAACAAGAAAAGAGCCCTTCCATGAAGGGTGTGACTCAGATATGGGACAAGTCTTTTCCGCCATTGACTAGAGCCTGGTCACATGACCGGACCAGTTGCAAGGGGTGCTGGGAAATGTTGTCTTTCTCTTGGGCAGCCACATGCCTGGCGTAAACTTCCTCAGCTATGAAAGAGGGGCTGGTGGGCTGAGGAGGCGCCTGGCTTCCCTGGAGGCTCAGTTTGCCCCCGGGGGTTTCTTCCCCAGCCAGGGCAGGGCCTGCAGCATGGGAAGGAGGGAGAAGACCAAACCCTTCTTCTGAACACTTGCACATCCAAAAACAGAAGAGGAGCAGGGTGTGAAGGGAGCCAGTTCAGTTTCTTCTGACCAACTCTTGAATCTCCTAAGAGGGAAGTGGGGACAGAAGCCGAAAGCCTCGGTCACCTCTTGGTCCCTACTGGGGCACTTTTGCCCTTTAGGTGAGATAAGCCCCCGGTGTGTGGCACAGGCCACCTGTTACTGCAGGATGCCACCCAGGCAGTGGCAGTGTGGGGCAGACAAAGGAGGACGGTGGGACACGGGTTAGGGGAGAGCTCCATCAGATGGCCCCTGTGCTGACCCACACGCTTCTCCTCCAGGAAGCAAGCCACCTGCAGCCCCGCCTGGCGGGGACAGGCTGCGGCACCGTCCTCCACAAACTCCCTTCATCTGCTGGGGAAACTCGGACCTGAAATAATGTCAGTCAGAGGAGCCCGGTGATCCTGAGGGGGGCACCTTTGTGACCAGATCCTGAAACTCTGGGAGATAAGGCTAGTTCCTCCTAACCAGAAAATCTAAGAATGTGTGGCTGAGAATCCAGTGAGAACTGGTCAGCGTGGGCAAAGGTGACACAGAGTTGCCATGGCAGTGGGGACTCGAAAGTCTGATGTCATCTTGCTGTTAGTCAGAAGTCCAGAGGTGGACCTGGGCGGGGCTCTGTGGGATCCCCAATAAAACTGGTGGCACGTTGTCCCTCTCCTCTCTGAGAGGACCCACTCTCTCCCTTGAGAGTGTCCCCTTTCCCTTTTCCTATCCCTTCAATAATAACTCATGCTGGTTATTCTGAGTGACATGTCAGAGCGACATGAAGTCCTCTGACTTGATCCCAAGAACCAGCAAAGCTGGGGATATAGCTCAGTTGGTAGAGTGCCTGCCTTGCAAGCACAAGGCCCTGTGTTCAATACCCAGCACCGTAAAAAAAAAAAAAAAAATCAAGGTTTTTTGGGGGGCCTTTGCAGTGGCTCAGTTTCTCAGAAGCCCCAGCTCTGCAGCATTGGTACTGCTTCACCCTCTGGCACTGGGATGGCCAGAATGAAGGCAGATGTTTCCAAAACACCTGGAAGGGGCAAGGCGCAGGACGGAGGTGGAGGGTGGCCATCAGCCCCTTTGACCTTGACAGTTTGTAATGGCTTCATCAGGAGACCCCTTGCACTGGCTGGCATCCTGCTTTCAATAATGTGAGGCTCCTCTTGCGCCAGCAGAGCCAGCCTCAGCTGAACCCTGTGTGCCTCTTAAGAGTGTGGGCGAGTTACTCAACCTTCATGTATCTCTCTTCCCAGGTGTGAAAGATGGGAAAATCGTTTCTCCCACTTAGAGATGTTAGGAAGTTTAAAAAACGTTTGCAAGGCTGTTGCACTGAGACCCCAGGCTCCAGACCCCAGCACCTGGGTCTGCCCAGCCATTCAGCAGCTGTGTGGCCTGGATGGGTCACTTAACCTCTCTGGGCCTGTTTCCTCCCCTGCAGTAGGAGGAAAAGGGCTGCTGATGAGAAGTGGGATGAGAGCCGTACAGTAGGAAGTCACACGAGGGGTCCCAGAGGTGGTCTGCATCAAGAATGGTGGCCAGCGCCAGGCACAGTGGTGCACGCCCAACATCTCAGCGGAGGCAGGAGGATCGTGAGTTCAAGGCCAGCCTCAGCAACTTAGTGAGGCCCTAAGCAACTCAGTGAGACCCTGCCTCTAAATAAGATGCAAAAAAGGGCTGGGGATGTGTCTCAGTGGTGGAGTGCCCCTGAGTTCAATCCCAGGTACAAAAACAAACAAACAAACAAACAAACAAAAAAAAAAACAGTGGCCAGCTCAAGTTCAAGATCTCTGTCCACGAGGGCAGCTGTCATGCCTGGTCCCCTGATGGAGTGGGAAGGGCAAGAGCTTTCCATGGCATACCAGAGTCTGCGTGGCGCGTGGACTGACAGGCTTTCTTGCCGTGGTCACCTTTTGCCTTGGTCTGCACTGACGAGCTCGCCATGGTTCTGCAGGATCTCACAGGTGATCAAAGACTGAGCGAGACTTCTTCCCTGGAGTCATTTCAAGGGAAACGCCCCTGCGCAGAAGAGCAGGGGGTGCGTGTGGAGCTGGATGGGCAGGCGGGAGCCTGGGCTGGGTGAAGCGGGCGGGTTTGTGTCCATTGCTGAGATCACACCCAGAGCCTCATGGGAGGCAAGCGAGAAGAGCAGGCGTCACTCAGCAACTCCGGAGGGTTTCCAAAGAGCAGAGCTCCATGCCCAGCTGTGTGGAGGGGACTGGGCCTCAGAAGGGGACAGTGGGAGGGGACAGAGGGGACACAGCAGGGAAGGACCAAGGGTGGCGCAGTGTCACTGTGACCTGCTAGCTGCCAATCCACAGAGCTGGGATTCCATCCTCCTGCGGAGAGCAGGAGGCAGGCCCTGCCTTCCTGAAGGTTCCATTTCCAAGGGGCGCGCCCTCAGGCTGCTGCAGCTCAGTGGGACAGACACAAGGCCCTGGGTTGCAGCACCAAGAGCGCGTGCCATTCCAGGGTTGTTGGAGACACTTACACGGCTCCAAGGAAGGGAGGTGAGGGGCCCAGTGGGTGCTCCCGGCAGCCTGGAACTGTCCAAGGCAGGCTTTTGGACCGGGAGCTGGCGAAGGACTCTGTGCCGCAGTGAGTCATGCTGGAGTGTGGTCCCAATGCAGAGGCTGATGGAGTTCCGCAGTGCTCAGGATGCCACCTGCTCGATCCTCCTCCTCCTCCCTCTGGGGTCAGTTTGACTGTTACGAGGCTGATCCAACCTCAGTCTCCGCTTGAGCAGGATCACAGCCTCTCCAATCATTGTTCATCTTTGCTTTCAATCAGCTGAACCTTTGGGATGCGAGTAGCTGAATCCCAAGTGAAACTGGCTCAGGAGAAACAATGGGAAAATTAGACTAGAATAACACAAGGCTTAGTTAGCATGGACTTCAGGCACGGCTCAATCTAGGTGTTTGAATGATGTCATCAGAAATCTCTGGGGGCTGGGGATGTAGCTCAGCTGGTAGAGTGTTTGCCTCGCAAGCACAAGGCCCTGGGTTCAATCCCCAGCACTGCAAAGAAAAAAAAGGAGAGAGAGAAATCTCTCCTCTGCCTAGTGCTGTCCTATGCGTTGGCCTCATTGTTAGGCAGTCTCTCTGCTCACCGTTGAGAGAGGAAGCCCGGCAGCTCCACACATCTCCCCCAGAGTAGCAAATCCAAAAGAAAAATAAATGAAGAGTTCCCCAGAGCTCCAATAAAATTCCCTGGATTGCTCTTTTGTGGCCTGCCCAGCTCTCAAGTCATCACTGTCACTTGAGATGCTCTGATTGACAGGCTGGAGTCACACGGACCATTCACTGTGAGATGGAAATGCCCTGCACGTTCCCTCCTCTCTGCCTGCGCCCTCAGGGCCCCAGAGCACAGCTCTGCCTGGGAGAAAGGACACAGAGAGAAGAGGCCCACAGAGTCTCGGTCCTCACAGTTTGAACTGGGGACCAAACAGATCTTGAAATTGGGTGATTTAGGGTTTAAAAGTTATACAGAACAGGACTTTCTAAGACCCAAAAGAGAAGGCAATTCATTTATTATCTGAGAGGCCCGTGGATGTGGTCTCTGAAAAGTGAGGTCTCAATAGCCAAAGGCCAATTTCAAATGGCTATTCTGCCACTTCCAAGTCCTGTGAGCTGGGGAGGGCAGCAAACCTCCCTGAGCCTCAGTCTCTTTTTCTGTGAAATGGGGGTCATACAGCCCCTGCCACTGTGGTGGTGGTGGTAGGGGTGGTAAGGTGTTCTGATTGGCCAGTCCTGAGTCCCTCCCCTCCCTGAAGCTCCCTGAGTGTTGATTTTTCAAAGGAAGGTCTCAATGCTGTTCCCTGGTTGGTGGACCATGACTCTAGAGGCTAAGGCAGGAGGATTACAAGTTGGAGGCCAGCCTCAGCAACTTAGTGAGGCCTAAGCAACTTAGCAAGTCCCTGTCTCAAAATAAAAGGACTGGGGATGTGGCTCAGTGGTAGAGTCCTCCAGATTCAATCCCCAGTTCCAAAAAAATAAGAGTGAAGGGGAATGTGCAGAAATCAGTCCTTGTGCACACTGCGGTTACCTGGTCATGACTCATCCATGGCCTCCTGGCCTGGCGATCACCCCAGCAGGGGCCAGATGGACCGTGAAGAGGGGATTTATTGGCAAATGCTAATAAATAACCAAGTCACCCATAATGACTATTATCAGAGTCTCAGGGGTAACCTTTGCCCCGGGGTGAAACGTGGACCTCTCTAGGAGAGGGAAGCACAAGCTTGTGAGTCAGACAGACCCAAGTCAAATCTCAACACTCCCACTTCACTCACTCACTCATTCATTTATTCACTTAAAAAACACAAACAAAAAACATATAATGCCCCTCTAGGATGTGCACAGCTGTGAGCTAGACATATGTCCTCCTGGATCTGACATTCTGGGGGAGGTAGGCTGAGAAGAAGGAGACAGATTAAAAACAAGTGAACAAAGGAACAAGTGAGGTCGCGTTGGGAAACACTGTAAAGAACAATGTGGCTCAGTAGCAAGGAGCTGGGGACCCGAGTCATAGCAGTTGTGTGTTGGAAGGCCTTTTTGAGGAGATGACATCTGATTTGAGACCAGAATCATGAAATACAGTCAGAAATGAGATGATTTGTATAAAGCTCTAAGAAGCAGAAATGTCAGGTGCAAAGGCCCTGAGGTGACTCCCTCCAAGAAATGACAGGAAGCCACCATGAATCACTACATGAAGGAAGGCGGGATACTGAGCCTCTATGCCCCACTGGAAAGTGAAGATGACCATAGTCACCCCTCCGAGGTTTCAGTGAGCATTCAATTAGGCAAGCGTTGTAAGAAGGCTGCTGCCGTGCCTGGAAGACAGTAAGTGTTCAATAAACACCAGATGTTCATTTGAACAATGTAAAAAGGGTTTTTGTTTTGTTTTTTCATTGCTGGAAATCAAATCCAGAACCTTGTGTGTGCTCTACCCCTGAGCTACATCTCCCACCCCAAGTGATATAATTATTAATTTGAGGAGGAAGGAATGAGCCTGAAGAGTCAACAGAGTTAAGGAAAAGGAGACTTTCTGGGTAATCCTTCCAGTATCCAAACTTCAGGATATAGTATGAGCAAGGTCCTGCTAAAGCAATTCTGAACGTACCTCCAGGACACCCGGACACCAGTAATAGTAATTAGCATTATTTTAATAGCTGCCGGTTTACCTTGAACACCTACAATGCAGCGTGGTCCTCACACTGATGGCCTTCTGCCTCTGGGACAGGCACTATTATTAACACCCTTATTTTAAATATTTATTTATTTGCTTGGTACTGGGGATTAAACACTGAACTACACTGAACTGTGTTTTACCACTGAACTACACCCACTGAACTACACCCCCCAGCCCTTTTTATTTTGAGACAGGGTCTTGCTAAATTGCTGAGGCTGGCCTCAAATTTGCCATCCTCCTGCCTCAGCCTCCTGAATCTCTGGGATTGCAGGCTTTGGACAAGGCACCTGGCTGCATCCTCATTTTACGGAGGATAAAAGTTGAAGCTCAGAGCCCATGGTCACAGAGCCTGGGCAAGAAGCCAGGAGGCCAGCCCTGGGCCCGCTGTCTGCTACCTGGGACCTTTGCCCACTCCTTCCCTTTGCCCCACTTCGCCTCGTCACGGTTCTTCCAGGGAGGGTAGCGGGATGGGGGAGGAGAAGGAAATTCCAGGGTCCCTGCTGCCCTCCCGCCGCCACTAAGCAGGTGCTGGGGAAACGGAGCTGGCTGTGAGTTCCAGCCAGCAGCGGGAGCCAGGGCTGGGGCGGGGCCGGGAGCCGACAGGGGCGGAGCGGGCCGGAGGCGGGGCCTGGAGCTGGGCGGGGCGAGGGCGGGGCCAGGCCGGGCCGCTGACCAGCGGTACGTCCGACCCCATACCAGCTATCGTACACTGCAGGACTGTCCCAGCAGTCGGCGACACGACGGGCGTCATGAGGTGTCCTCGGGACACCGGCTCAGTCACAGCCCTGCCTGGAAGAAGCTGCTTCTAACAGGTGAGTGAGAGACAGCGACACCCCATGGGTTGGGGACAAGGAGGGGACACCCCCAGAGAAAGTCTCTGTGCAAGTCAAAGGCACCCCGCTCTGGTCAATTTAAAGGCCAGGCAGCCAATTCACAGCTGCCTTGACCCACACCCGCTCCAGCCCCAACCCGCGGCACTTACGGAGGCGGACAGCGAGGCGATGAGGGACAGGGCACCCCCTCCAGACTGGGGCTGGCAGAGGGCAGCACCGGAACCCGGAGTGCCCGCCCGGGCCTTCCTTCGAGAGCACCTGCCTCACCGCAGCTGCCCACGGCCTGACAAAGCAATAGTAATAATAAAACATAACAGCAGTGGGGACAAGTCCTTTGAGGCCGTCAGAGCTGGCGATCCGTGAGGGCGCCCCGTTCCGCTAGAACTTGGTCGGGAAACAGGGTTCCCGGTATCTGTTTTGTTCTCCAACTTTTTATTTTTAAGCATAGCAAAGAATGAAATTTAAGATCTGGGACCACATAGACGATTCCAGAATTCTTACTTTCCAGAAGCATGGTTTAGAATAACAGAAAAACAAGAAGGAAGGAAGCCAGCAGGGAGGGAGGGAGGGAGGGAGGGAGGGAGGGAGGGAAGGAAGGAAGGAAGGAAGGAAGGAAGGAAGGAAGGAAGGAAGGAAGGAAGGAAGGAAGGA
>JAJEJO010000830.1:262603-281715 GCA_020662805.1 Glaucomys volans
TCCCTGGAGGACCCCGTGTCCCAGGCAGGGATGCCCATAATACCCACAGTGAGCAGGGAAACGTGGATCACACGTGGCGAGGCTGAGTGCCACGGAGGGAGGGCCTGGGAGGGGGACAGGGAGTGGGAGTTGGGGGCCACTTATCCAGCAGGAAGGGTCTCCCAGAGAGGGTGACTTTGGAACAAAGACACCCACAGAGGGAGGGAGGTGAGGAGCCATGTGGCATCTGGAGGAAGGGCATGCCCAGCGGAGGGAACAGCCTGTGCAGAGACCCTGAGGCGGGACTTGCCCTACATGTTCAGGAACCATGAGGAGGCCAGTGTGGCACTTGGGTTCACAGCCCGTGGGCCTCTGGGTCCCTCTGTCAACCTCTCTGGGTACAAAAGAGGATATGACCCTCCTTCCCCGGAGGGGAGGCACCAAGAGGAACAGGGAGGCGGGGAAGGAGGGAGGTGCTGAGCCCAGAGCCAGGACGTGGTGACCTTCTGCAGAGGTATTTGAACTAGGATCTCCTGCAGACACAGGTGCCAAATGCAGTCACCGAGGCCAGGGCCTCAGTGCCTGACCTAGACGGTGGCTCCCCTGTCCCTCTGTCTTCATCGCAGCACTTACTGACAGAGACGACGGGCAGGCAGCTGGCCTGTGACCTCAGGGAGGTGAAAGGAAATCCTGAGTGAGAACAGGATGAGGCCCCTGAGCAGGGGTCCTCCCAGGACCGCCTCCCTCTGGATCGTGGTTGAGAGTCCGGACTGCTCATTTCTGCCCCGCCGACTGCGACTGCCAGCACCCCAAGTGTCCAGCTTGCCAGCTCCTTGAAAGTCACGAATCAGGCACCTCTGTGTCCTCAACATTTTGGGCTTTTTGCAAAAGATACTCAGGGAAAAAAGGGGAGTGCCAGACATGGTGACCTGTGACCCCAGCAACTCAGGAGGCTGAGGCAGGAGGATCGTGAGTTCAAAGCCAGCCTCAGCAACTTAGCGAGGCCCTAAGCAACTCAGTGAGACCTTCTCTCTAAATAAAACATACAAAATAGGGCTATGGAGTTGGCTCCGTGCTTACGCACCCCTGGGTTCACTCCCTGGTACCAAAAAAAAGGGGTGATGGTTAGGGTTGGAGTGCTGCTCAGGGGCAGAGTGTGTGGGCAGCATGTGTGAGGCCCTGAGTTCCATTCTCAGCACTGCAAGAAAAGTAAATAAAATAAGCAAGCAAATAAATAAAAACAAATTTAAAGGAAGACTTTAATATTAGGATCCTGGAGGATTTCCAAGAATCCAAGGTGTATCAATCAGCATCTGCTGTGTAACAAATGCTCTCCAAAATAAAGCAACTCGAAAAATAATCCCTTATTTAATCCCAATTCTGTGGGTGCTCACTGTGGGCCGGGCTCTGCTGGCTTGTTCCTGCCTCTGCAGTCAAGATGACTGGCTGTCTAGAGCTGGCTGGGCCAGGGCAGCCTCCGCATGGACCACTGGCCTCTCCCCGCCTTGTCTCGTCCTCCAGCAGGTGGAGCCAAGCTCCTTCCCGTGATGGAGGCAGGCTCCAAGACTGGGAGCAGATGCTGCAGGGACTCTGGAGGTCCAAGCTCAGAACTGGCCACGATTGTCCCTGCCACACCCTGTGGGCCAAAGCAAGTCAGGAGGCCAGCCTGGGTCAAGGGTGAGGAGTCGGGCTCCACGCGGCTGCTCAGGTGGCCGCCTTGCAGCCTGCCGCCACCAAAGGCAGTGAAGAAAGACCCTCCGTCCCATGACACTGCCGTTCGAGGGAGCAGTGCGTCCCAACTGGACCCCCTTCCCTGCTTCCGAAGCCTGGAAGGAAGTATCTGGGCAGCTCCAAGCTGCCCTTGGTGCTGTCGCCGTGGCCGTGGGGACAGGGCGGGCACCAGCACACACAGAGCCTGCTGACCCCCACTTCAGCCTGTCCATGGGGCTCAGAAAAGCTGGGTGATGTCACTCATCGGCTGAGCAGGCCCCAAAATACATCTCACACACATGTAGGTCAGTTTTGCTCCTTTTCAAAAAAAAAAAAAAACTTTGCAAATGCAGAGAAGGTGGGAGGTGGCCAATGTCAGCGCAAAAGGACGGGAGGCAGATCTCCATGGATCCAGAGAAGCCTGTATTCCTTCGCAGATTCGGGCGCCATTCAGGTTCACTTTCTGGATGGAAAATGGCCGTCAGTTACGGGGGGGATTCTGGTTTTATAGGGTAAGAGGAGGAGGATGTAATCATGTGTACGGGCAGTTTCGACCATCAGGGGCCAGCTGTACAGGTTAAAATTAGACACCGAAGGATGAGTACTCAAATCTTGCCCAGTGTCATTCAGGGCTAGGTTGACATGGGGAAGGTCAAGGTTTAGGGTCTAGCACTCCATATCTGCCCTTTTTCTTTAGGGCTCATTGTTTCAGGAATGCACTGGGAGATGTTTAACGTTCCGCCAATTTCCTTTCCCACTTCTCCAGCCACACTGTCCACTTTCTTGGGGAGTTGTCTTATAGGAATATTATTTTCCATAGCCCTTCAGCCACAACCCCCAGGAATCCAGGGCGCACATGGAGGGGCTGGTCTCACGGGAGAAGTCCCACAGATGGTAGGCATCCGGGACACAATCGTGCCCATTTGTCATTTAAAGAACACGAAATCCCCTCACTCAGGAAGACGATTAGCAACAACAGTCCAGACCTGTGTTCAGATCCTGTCCCCGAGGACTCTCCAGGTGCCAGCCACCACCTGGGCACCTGATGTGACCCATGCATTTGGTTTCTTTCCTGCACTCACCCAAGACAGACCCCAGCCCCATTTTACAGACAAAGCCAGGGAGGCTCAGAGAGCTGTCAAGCGACTTGCCCAGGGTCACACGGGTGGAATGTGAGGCATGGTCTCCGGCTGCCAGGCTCTGAAATTCTTGTGTCCAATCACCCCACTATCCTGTTGTCCCTTCCCAGGAGCCAGGGCCCCCGTCCCCTTCTTTGTCAGGTAAATGGCATTGTGCTCATGTATGTAGGAGAAAAGTGAGGCTCAGAGAGGGAAAGCGACTTGCCCAGTGTCACACAGCCTTGCATGGTGCCAGGTCAAGTCTGCCCAGTTCCAGAGCCCGGCCCAGTAGAGCTCTGCACTGGTAGAAACAGTCTGTGTCTACAGTCGTACGTCACCTTCAAGACTCGTGCCCCTCGGTGTGTGAACAATGCAGCTGAGGAAGTGGGTTTTCAATATTGTTTACTTTTAATTCATTTTAATTTTAACATATATAGCCACGAGTGGCTAGTGGCTATTGTATTGGACAGCACAGCTCTAAATCCCAATTTTTATGTTTTTTTCTTTTTTTTGTACAGGGAATTGAACCCAGGGGTGCTTAACCACTCAGCCACATCCCCAGCTCTTTTTTATATTTTATTTAGAGACAGGGCCTCGCTGAGTTGCTTGGGGCCTAAGTTGCTGAGGCTGGCTTTGAACTCTTGATCCTCCTGCCTCAGCCTCCTGAGCTGCTGGGATTACAGGCGTGCGCCACTGCACCCAGCTTCTCAATCCTAATTTTCACAAACAGTAGTAATAATCAATGCCCCAGCATCCCCACCTGTGGGTTGCTAGCTCTGTGGCCGCCCTGGGAGGCCTTCCCCTGATCTGGCCAAGGATCTGGACTTGCCGGAGGGCTCCCATATCCTTTCCCACCCCAGGCAGGCTGCAGCACCTCTTCCCTTCCTGCCCTTGCCTCCAGGGCCGAAGGAGAAGTTAGACACTTCCTGTCTGGGTGGCAGTGGGGAGGGGGCTGGTCTCCTAGCTCCAGGGCCTGGCTGCGGCCTGGCCCGCTGCCTCAGCCAGTTGTCCTCCAGCCAGACCCTGGTAACACCCACACCCTCTGGAACAAGGCATTGTGACATCTCCCCATTGTCCCCTGGGAAAAGTTTCCGATTTCCCCAGAGAGCACTTCCTGGTTAGACCATTTGTAAATGCCCGCCCCTCCCCTTTGGTGTCATTCTCACTCATCGTATTGCGTCATTAAATATTTGTGTGCAGATCTGTTTATCTCCCCCACTAGACTGCCAGCTCCAGGACTTCCTTCACACAGTAGGTGCTTAATGACATTTTTCGAGTGACTGAATGAGCAAGGGATAAAAACCATGCCACCAGGGAAATGGAGGCTCCACTGGAAGAGGTCATCCGAGGACCCTGCTCCTCCCCCTGTAGCGCCACCCTCTTTAAACTGGTCAAGATGCCCCGGTTCCAGCCAGCAGGAAGGGGACATCCTGAAGAAAAGCCCCCTGCCTTCCTTTGAGGCACAGCCGGTAAGTCCTTCCAATCACTTCCACTCACGTCCAGCATGACTGGTCACCTGCTCAGGTCCCTAACCTCATTTTGCCCCATGGTCACCTCTCCGGCCACGCCGACCTGTCTTAGCCAAGGTTGACGAGGCCTGGGGCCCGAACAGTGAGAGGGGACATCATCCTCCCCTGGTCCAGTGTAGGTGGTTGAGGGAGACTCTGCTCCATGCGGCCATTAGGAGACCCAGGCCTCTTCCAGCCCCTGTCTCTGCTTTCCTCTGGGCCACCTGAGACTGAGGAATCACCAGAGGTGCTGAGCGGAGTCGCGGGACTGAGTGGCCGGCAGTTAATTCTGGGAATAGCCTGTGGGACTCCCCGTCTTGGGTCCTCAGCTGGTTCTCTCCTGTCGCTGGGCATGTGCACCTGTGCTTTCTTTGCCTGGAACACTGGCCTCTCCCCTCTTCACCCCGTTCGCCCCTGCTTATTTTTAAAGCCCAACTCACTTCTTGTCTGAGTTGCACCCACCCAGCAAACCTCTCCTCAATACTTAGCAAAAGTGGCCATTTGGGCCTGGTGCGGTGGCACACGCCTGTAATCCACATGACTTGGGAGGCTGAGGCAGGAGGATCTCAAGTTCAAAGCCAGCCTCAGCAACTTAGGGAGGCCCTAAGCAACTCAGTGAGACCCTGTCTCTAAATAAAACACAAAATAGGGCTGGGGATGTGGCTCAGTGGTTAAGAGCCCCTGAGTTCAATCCCCAGTACCTGGGGAAAAAAAAAATAACCCACCTGCCCCGGGCTGGAGACAGCCGTGAGCAGGAGAGACAGGGCTTCTGCCCTCACGGAGTCCCTGGACTCCAGCCCATCCTCATCCAAGTTCCCAGCTCTCCCCTCTGCACCCTCTCTCAGCCTCTTCCCTCCTCCAGATCACCCAAATTCTCTGCATCAAGTGCTTGCTTGCTGCTCCCCCCCCCACTCCCTGCCTTCATGAGTAAATTTTCTCTAAATTCCAGCGTTAATAACAAAACCAGCCAGGTGGGGTGACCCATGCCTGTAATCCCAGTGGCTCAGGAGGCCGAGGCCGGAGGATCATGAGTCAAAGCGAGCCTCAGCAACTTAGCGAGGCCCTAAGCAACTCAGCAAGACCCTGTCTCTAGATAAAAAATAAAAAGCACTGGGATGCAGCTCAGTGGTTGAGCACCCTGGGTTGGGTTTGCGGTACCAGAAGAATAATGCCAATAATAATAATAATAATAACAACAACAACAACAACAACAACAAAACCACGGAGCATGCCTGTACCTGCTGGGGAGGGAAAGGACTGGTGGACTTGCCATGGCAGAGATCAGGTCATGGCCAAGGCTGGTCATCCATTCTTCCACACACCTTCCTGTTGCACCTGATCTGGAGACTGATGGGTGGCCGGCACTCCCGCTGCCCTCCTGGTGCTCACAGCTCCAGGGGGAAGCAGAGCTGTGCCCACCCAGGCCCCGAACGACGGGGCTGGGAGGGAGAGGCTCCCGAACTCTGGCCCAGGGGGCTTCCTGGGGGGCGAGGTGGCTGGACCAGCAAAGAACATCAGGAGCCAAAGCAGCCAAGAGCAGGGGCTCTAACTAGGTGGGAAACTGAGCCACCCCAAGGAAGAAGGCAAGTGATAGTTTCCTAGGTGAGCATCACTGCCCCGGCCACTGCAAGCTGGCAGCCCAGTGGGTGGTGGGCACAGCTCCATCCCTACAGAGTGGTAACTCAGAGTGGGCAGGGTGAGGACAGGGTGGCCACGGGGCTGGGGAAGGCCAAAGAGGGTGCTGCTCAGCCCGGGAGTCCAGGAGGGCTTCCTGGAGGAAGAGGTGGTTTCACCAGGACCTTAAGGATGAGAAGCCACTAAGCAGGTGGAGAAGAGCGGAGAAGGGTCCAGGCGGAGAGAGCAGGGCAGCGCTGCTCATCTGAGGAACTCTCTTGGAGGTTCCAGTTTTGTGGAAAGTACGAGAAACCGAACTCTATTTTACACCAGAGGGCCCAGAGGAGAAGAGCACTCCAGAATTGTGAGCCCTGATCCACAGTTTCTCGCCATATTTATAGGTTATTTGATGTCATCTTGGACCCTTCCTACCCTTGGGGCTTTTTCCTCTCTTTTCTAAAAAATTCCTAATCTCCGCGGCTGAAGGCCTTGGGCAGGGTCTCTACATAACGCTGCTCACAGAACAGAGAAGAAGAAGCAGCTCTTTCCACAGGAGGGGGCAGTCAGGCTCTGGGCAGCTACTGACAAAGGAACAGCAGGGACCATGGACAATGAGGCTTCCTGGAGAAAGGCTGAGAGGGGAGGGGGCCGACCCCTCCCAGGCACTGGACTCTCCCCATAACGGCTCTGTAATTTCATTTCACAGCCAGCTGCGGCTTTACTGTCACACCAGGGCGGTTCAGGAAGGGGGTGGGAGATGTCAGCCAGGCTGGAAAAACAAGGACTTGTTCTGGCTGAAGCGCCACAGTCTCTGGCAGGGCGTGGTCATGGTCGGATTAGTCACCAGAAGGTGCTGTGGACCTTGGTCTCACTTCCTTCCCTTGGACTTGGAATTCAGAGAACAGCCCCTGGGAGACACCACACTGCACCCCAAAGACAGGCGGGAGTGTGGGGGTGTGGGAGATGGCGGAGTGGCCGCCTGGGGAGCCAGGCACTCGTGGAGGACCAGAAAGGGCATTGTCAAAGTTTCCTTCCTGGCTCTTTCGTGCCTGGCCTCAGAGGACAGAAGACAAAAGCTTTGCCTTCACCCACGCTGCCATCCCATTCTGTCTGTCCCCACAAGGACACCATGGAGAGAATGCGACAAGGACTGTCACTACCATTCTCTATCTGAGGAACATGAGATTTAGCAACAGTGAGGTCCCTCCCCTGCATGAAACTCTCTAAAGCTCCCTACTACCCACACAGTTGATTAGTTCGGAATGACCAGCAAGGAAATGCAGGGTGTCTCCCAAACGCCCAGACACCAAGACTAATTGTTGCCATTTGCTAAGCGGCTGCATAGTAACTCTTTATTAGCCATATAACATGTATCTAAATAATTTTTTTAACCATCACCGTGCATTTTTTATGATCCACTACTTTATGGATAAGGAAAAAGAAGCAAGAAAAATGATACAGGTTGCTTAGGACTCCTGTGCTGTTAATTAGCGGAAGCAGAATTTGAAGCAAGGGAATAGCACTCTGCAGCCCGGTTCTCACCTCTGTGTCTGCCTCCTTCTCCAGCTGCAAGCCTTCTTCCCTTTCTCTCTTTCTCCCGTCCCCAGTCCTCCCGCATGAGATCCTTTTGAGAAAAAATCGTCATGTCTTAAATGTAAAAGAATAAGAAAAAAACTTCAGCAATGATCGTGAGCATCCCTGGACAGGAACCATGGCCCTGCTCTCAGCACCAGCTCTGAACGGTGATTTTGCAATATCTCCTAAGACCATAAATATGCCTTCCCTTTGACCCAGAAGTTCAGATTCTAGGAATGTATGTCATAGATACTACCCAGAAAATGGAATGGACATAGTTCCCCTGGATAACAGAGTTTGCTAAATGTTGGAAACACTTGGAAGTCCCTTTTAATGAGGACAGGTGCAAAAAATAATGGTGCCGTCTTGGTCTGTTTGTTATTGCTATAACAGAATACCTGAGACTGGGAGGTTTATAAAGAAAAGAGGTTTATTTAGCTCATAGTTCTGGAAGCAAGGAAGTTCAAGATCAAGCAGCCACATCTGTTTTGCTGGTGAAGGCCTTCTTGCTGCATCACAACATGGGTATCCTATGGTGACACAGCATGCTGGAGAGTTCTAGCTTCTAGAAAACCATTCTTGATAAGCCATCAATCTATTTACTCATTACCGTTCATTTGTAAATGGATTAATTCATTCGTGATAGATAGCAAAGCCCTCATGATCCCATCACCTCTCAAAGATTCCACCTCTACATACCATGAACATATCATTTGGGGGATTAAGTTTCCCACCCAAGAAATTTGGAGACCACATTTAAACCACAGGAGGGACCTTCCTGCACTGGCGGCTGCCGGGCTGTGAGCAGAGCCCCAACGAATGAATGAAGAGGCAGCTGCGTGTGGCCTTGGGGAAAGAGCACCGGGCAGATTACCAGGTGGAAAAGAGAGGAGAGTCTGCTGTTGCTTTGTGGTGGTGACAACCTCCAACAGGAATGTGCCACTCTTCAGGAAGAGAGGAGGAACCGCTTCAAGAAGCGGCACCTGGTGCCCAGGGCGGACCTCATGGATGCGCATGGTCTTCAGCCACACACAAATGATAATTTGGGGGGGTGGCTGCTCCACTGGCTTTTGCCTGCCTACAGGAGCAAAAGCAAGGCTTCCAGAAGGTTGTTCCTTTGGGAGGAAGCAGCACTAAGGGCACCATGAATCATGATAAGGGGGAAACCATCCCAACCACACGTTAGATTACAGGTGGGGAGAGAATAGCCAGGCACGCTGGCGCACGCCTGTAATCCCAGCAACTCAGGAGGCTAAGGCAGGAGGATCACCAGCCTCAGCAATTTAGCAAGACCCTATCTCAAAATAAAATATAAAAAGGGCTGTGGATGTGGCTGAGTGGTGATTTTTTTCTATGTCAACTTCAGCTAGATTTTGCTGCAGTAACCAACAAGCCCAGAATCTTGGTGGCTCATGTGATCAGTCTCTCTCACGTTCACTGCAGATCAGCCAGGGCTCTTTTCCATGTGTCTTCATCCAGGATCACGGCTGAAGGAGCAACGCCCTCTGGGATGGGTAGTTATTGGGAGTGATGGAAGAACCACGGAAGAAGCAAGCCCCAGGCTCAAAACTTCCACCCAGAACCAGCTGATTTTACTTTAGCTCACATTTCATTGGCCAAAGCAAGTCACATGTCGGTGCCTACAGTCAGTGGGGGACCGGGCAGTGGAATTCTCTTGCATGCAGGGCAGCAAATGACTGGGAACAATAACACCATCCACAAGCCTTCCCTGACCACACTGTGATATCCTATGGCCTTCCTGAACATTCCACCACCCACTCAGTTATACAGTAGAGACCACTGAATGATCGAGGCAGAAAAGCTAAGAGGTTGCCTGCAGAACCCCCGGGACAACCAGAGAGCACGACTGTGCTATGTTGGAGGAGCTGCCGGCTCCCAGAGGCTGTCCTGGACTGGATTCCCCACCCCACCCCAGTGGACCAGGCCCAGGGCCACCCTGCGGCACCTGCCCAGGGCCATAGCCTCAGGGGCAGCTTGGGATCCCCTTGACTATGGTGTTGCCCGGCCTCCGGCTGGAGCCGGGTGATGAGGAGCCCTTCACCACTCAGCTCCTCCACCAGGCCTGCGGAAGGGGCCGTCCCCCATGCCGACTGCCAGCTGCCACTGCCACCTCCAAAAGCAAGTTGGTTGGTGAAAGCTAGTCCACAGACCGGCAGTTTGCCGCAGGAAACACTAGAGCTGTGTTTGGGGACTTCTGCCTTGAAGAAAGAAAGTGGGGAGGAGAGTGAAAAACGTCGGCCAACCGCAGAGGAAGTGTCCCGGGCCTGAGAGTGAACTCCTGTAATCACGGTGACTCCGGAAGCCGAGGCAGGAGGACCGAAAGTTCCAGGCCAGTCTCTGCAACTTAGCGAGGCCCCAAGGACTTAGCCAGACCTCGTCTCAAAATTAAAAAGGGCCGGGGGTGTGGCTCGGTGGTAGACCATCCCTGGGTTCAATCCCCGGTACCAGGGCGTAAAAAAAAGTGTCTGTTGGTCCTTATCTTCTATCAGAAGAATCGAAGGCACCATGGCGCAGGGACAAGACTCTTTATTCTTATGTTCAGGCACAAGGGAGGCAGCGCTTGGGGAACAGAAATCCCAGGCGGATTCAAACAAAAGACAAAAATGTGCAACTTTTACCGTGTCTGCGGGGGGCGGGACCAGGTCTCTGACGTCATCGCAGGTAGGGGTAGGGTTTGAGTTGCGCCTGCGCTTTCTCCAGGCCTGTTGGTGCGAGGCAGTCTCCCTACTCCCGGCCCCTGTGCAATGGTTGTTAAGAGAAAAAAGTATGTGAGTCTTAGCCGGGCGTGGTGGCGCACGCCTGTAATCCCAGCAACTCCGGAGGCTGAGGCAGGAGGATCGAGAGTTCAAAGCCAACCTCAGTAAGGGCAAGGTGCTAAGGTAGCTTTAGTGGATGTTTCAGTCGTGGTGTTTGCTACTTAGCACCTGGAAATTGCCCCTTATCACCTGGGAAAGTCCAAAAGATTATTTTTCAGAACAGGTCAGGCCATTGTTGCCTTGGACTTGATTTTAATGACCCTGCCTTTCGGGCTCTGGTTTCCTGGGTCTCCGCTGATCCCACAGCCTTTGACCGCGGAGCCAGATGGTGTGTTATCTCAATTCCTAATCTCACTCCCAATTTCCTGGTGTTTGCTGAGTCAGTAATGGGGGAGGGGGGGATTTTTTTCCCTCTCAGAGGTAGTTTGAAGGAATTCTTCCCTGTCTGCTCACCCTGTCTTATTTTTCTTTGTGGCCTTTACCAGGTTCCCACAGGGCACCTGTCTACCTTTTCTCTCTCTCTCTCTCTCTCTCTCTCCCTGGCCTCCCCCCCACTCCAGTGTGGGACCTGCAGATGGGCAGGGACTTAGTTCCTTGCTCCTGTGGTGTCTTCAGCTGGGACAGGGCCCAGCACATAGTAGGTGCTCAATAAATCTGTGTTGTCTGAATGAATGCAAGGGACAAAAGACCCAAGGTGGAGGAGTCCACCGAGCTGTGGGAGGCAAGGGAGGGTCATTTCAATGAGATCCCTGACCACCCCTGGGGCTCAAAGGTGGGAGAGGTTGCCAGAGGAGCCGCACAGCTTCCTGGGCTCAAAATGCCCCTCCCGCCAGGCTGCAATTTCCTGCTACATCCTCTTCCAACCAGACCCAAAATAAGACATTTAACTTAACCATTTTGGTAGCATGGACCTTTGACCTTCTCAGCTATTTGTTGACCCAATTTGTCTGTTTTACTCAGGAATATCGGCTACCAAAATCCCAGCCCCATCCCTGAGACCTTCCCATTTACTCTGACTCCAACTCAGCCTCACCCATTTCTGAGCTTCTGTGACTAAGAGCCCATAGTATTTCCATTACATGGAATTGTTCAGGACCAGAGCTTCAGCGGTCTGTTTTAGAGCCAAGGCCCCATTCCTGTCACCAAGAAGACGGAAGCACAGGAGGAAGAGACAGTATGGGGTGAGGGACCTCAAATGTGAAGCCCAACCATGGGCAGGGAAGGGGCAGCCTCTGACCACCCAGAGCTCCAAGAGAGGCAGAGTCACGGCAGCATGAACACTGGGAGCTGGGGGAACCCCAGACGGTGACAACATGCTCCAGAGGAGGACCACGGCAACCACAGGTTCCCGATTTGGCAACATCTCAGCAGAACAAGGACGCTAGGAAATTCAGAGATTTCTGGGATTCCCCCACTTTTCTGTGATGCCATTCAGAAATTCACTCCTGTGTGCCCAGGTTGAGGGTTGCCCGGCATCAGGTTCACGGACACGAGCCACCAGTGGGCATCAGAACCAAGACAGAGGGTGACCGAGAACCAAATCCTCCAAAGTGACCAAAACTCAAAAGAGGAACTTTCTAGATTAATATAAGGATGTCACAGAGGAGGATCAAGCTGTTATTGGGGCTTGTGGGGACTCTGGCCAGGATAGATACCGCTGGGAACAGGAAACCTCTGGGGCTCTCTGGCCTGTCTCTCTCTGCGGGGTGCTGCGGCCTTTCCTTCTCTCTTGGTCTCTCTGTCCCCTCCCTCATGAAGCTGTAAAGCCACAAAATTAACCATTGTCATTGCTGCTGCTGCTGCTCCTGGCCGCGATAGAGTTTCTGTTACTGGAACACAACCTATATGCCAGGAATTGAGCCAAGCAGTGTCCTGTTCAAGCCTTACCAGTGGGTACTGCCATACCCAATTTCCAGATGAGAAAACTGAGGTCCGGGAGAACCGATTTTTCAATTTGCACCCAGATCTGCCTAATTAATTTCCCAGCCGGTAGGTCGAATGAGTGCAAGATCAGCTGGCAATTTAGAGCTCAGATCTGTCCCAGTTATGGGTTCCAATTTCAGCTCTGCCACTCAGCAGCTGAGACCCTTTAGAAAATTGCTGAATCTGCCTTAGGTCTTAGCGGCTCGGGAGGCTGAGGCAGGAGGATCAAGAATTCAAAGTCAGCCTCAGCAACTCAGCGAGGCCCTAAGCACCTTAGAGAGACCCTGTCTCTACATAAAATACGGAAAAGGGCTGGGGAGGTGGCTCAGTGGTTAAGCGCCCCGGGGGTTCAATCCCCGGTACCAAAAACAAAAAAGAATTGCCAAATCTCTCTGTGCCCCGGTGTCCTCGTCTGTAAGCCTGGAGGCCTGGTATCGAAAGCGTCGTGGGACGAGCATCCGCCTCCGGGCTGTCGCGAGTACCAGAGGCCCACGCCTGCGCAGGGGACGCGCGCCGTTCTGCCGGGCTTGGTCCGCCGCTCGGGCCGCCGGGGGAACCCGGCATTCGCGGGCGCCGGAGGCGCGGCTGCGCCGGGCAGCAGTGGGACGTCCCCTCGACCCCAAGGCCCCGGGAGGGGGCGGGGCCGCGCGTGCGGGCTCCGGGCGAGGGACTCGCCTCCGTCAGTGGTTGCGTCAACCAGTAGGAGCAGCCGGAGGATCCGTCCTCAGATCGCAGGGGCGCACCGAGTCGCGACGCCGAGGAGCCAACATGGTCCTGCTGCTGGCGCTGCTGGCGCTGTCCTGGGCGCCCCCGGGAGCCGGTGAGTGACAACCGCGCCGCTCGCGGTCCCTGCCACCCACCCACACACACTTTCGCCCGCGCCCCGAGCGCTCAGCCGCCTGGGCCGCGGGAGGCTGCGGGCACCGTCCTTCGCCACCCACCCGCCTCCGCCCCAGGGCTGGAAGGAATGCGGGACCCCGGCAGGACCCTCCTCTGAGCCGGCCCGAAAGGAGCCGCAGTAGGGGACCGAGATTCCCGAAACCGGAGTCAGACTTGGGGAAAGGAGGGTGACTCACGCCGGGTAGCCTTACGCCCTCGGTGATCGCCGCGCCCGAGCCAGGATCTCTGAGGGCTGGAATGGGGGACAGCGCACAGGCGCTTCCCCCTTGGACCCCAAGTATCAGACTCCAGGAGCCCGGCCAGCCCTGCACTCATTCAGTCAGAAATTCGGGCATCAGCCCACACTTGGCTCTTCAGCGCCTGCTGTGCGTCCGGGTGGGGGTGGGGGGCGAGTTCCAAGTGTTGGCGCTACGGCTCTGAAGTCAGTCCAGCCCCAGTCAGTCAGCCGTCGGCATTTCGTACCTGTGTGATCATCGAAAGTTCACTCTGCTGCCGTGGTGACGGGTGTGTGGGTGTGTGGGTGTGTGCGCGGGGCGCGGGGGCGCCTTACCTTGTAAGGCCGTGTTTTGTGAGGATCCAGTGACGCGCCCCCCCGCCCCAGCTCCCGGATGGGCCGGTGCACTGTGGCCAGCGTCACGCAGGTCAGACCCCGCTCCAGACTCAGGCTCTGCCCCTCCCCGCTGGCTAGCCCGGAAGCCACCCCACCCTCCCGGCTCAGCTCTCCCCTTCTCTCCAAGGGGGTGGCAATTAATTCTAGGGTGTATCTCACAGGGCTCTGGAGAGGGTTGGAGGACCTGCAGGAGAGGCCACCGCCCAGTTTCATCCCACTGTAGTCCTGCCAGGCAGGAGGCCTGCCATCACCCACCCAGAGCTGCCCAGCAAGTCAGTGGCAGAGCCGGCATTGGAACCCAGACCTTTTGTCACTGGAAAAAATGCCTAAGAAAATAATTTTCTTTCCTTTTTTTTTTTTTTTTTTTTTTTGACAGTCTGGCCTTCACTGACATGATCTTGCTTCATTGAGGTGTTTCTCTGTGCCCAGTGGGGGGAGTTGAAGGGTATCAATCTGACATGATCTTGCCTTGAATTGCTGTCAGTTTCCAGAAGCCTCTGGGCTGCACGTTGCTCTGGGTGAAGATGCTATTGTGCTATTGAAATTGAATTTTTTTTGGGGGGGGGGGGGGACCAGGGGCACTCGGCCACTGAGCCACATCCCCTGCACTTTTTTGTATTTGATTTAGAGACAGGGTCTCACTGAGCTGCTTAGGGCCTCGCTAAGTTGCTGAGGCTGGCTTTGAACTCCAGATCCTCCTTCCTCAGCCTCCTGAGCTTCGATGACAGGTGTGCACCACTGCACCTGGCAAGACTGTCAACTTCTAAAGAGCAAAGGTTTACTTTGGCTCACAGCTCTGGAGGTTTCTGTCTCTGATTGACAGCCCTGTAGTTTGGGGCTTGTAACAAGACAGCTATAATAGCAGGAGGTGTCATGGAGCAACACTGCCCACCTCGTGGCCTGGAAGAGGAAGAGAGGAGGAAGGAGACCAAAGTCCCACCATCGCCTTGGAGGGCACACTTCCAAAGACTTGAAGTCCTCCCACAAGTCCTCACCTCTTAAGGGGTCCAAGCCTTTACCTCGTGCACCTTTGAGGGAATCTTAAGATCCAAACTATAGGGGCTGGGCTTGTGGCTCAGTGGTAGAGCCCTTGCCTGGCATGTGTGAGGCACTGGGTTCCATTCTCAGCACCACATATAAATAAATGAATAAAATAAAGGTCTACCAACATCTAAAAAAATCTTTAAAAAAGATCCAAACTATAGCACCCGTTTTACAGATAAGGAAACTGAGGCTCAGAAGTGGGAAACCACCTGCAGGAGGACCTCAGGGTTAGTGAAGGTTGGGCTGGAGCTTCCAGAACTTGGTCCCCTCCCACCAGGCCCCTCATGTTCCCTTGTCCGGCAGACCCCCTCCTGTTCACTTAGCACTCTGAGCCGGGTACTGGCCTTATTATTATTATTATTATTATTATTATTTTGATACTGGGGATAGAACCCAGGGGCACTGGGCCACTGAGCCACATCCCCAGCCCCATTTTGTATTTTATTTAGAGACAGGGTCTCACTGAGTTGCTTAGGGCCTCGCTAAGTTGCTGAGGCTGGCTTTGAACTCGAGATCCTCCTGTCTCAGCCTCCCAAGTGCTGGGATTACAGGCGTGCGCCACCGCGCCCGGCTGGCCTTATTATTAATAAAAGCAGCATTATGTTCACTAATGTCAGTAAGGGCTAACACGTTGAGGACCTACTGTGTGCTGGAGGCACACAGATTTCTTATATTAGGTCTGGTGGCCTGACTCCAGACAACCCAGGTTCAAATCCTACCTTGCCCCTGTGTGACAGGGAGCAGACTGTTCTGCCCCAGTGTCCCCATTTATAAACCGTGCCCTTGGTTCCCCTGCAGGGACGGAGACTGTCATCGTCCAGGCACCTGCACAGGTGAGCGGCTTCCTGGGCGACACTGTGACACTGCCCTGCTTCCTGAAGCCTCTGGAGCCTAATGCACAGGTGACACAGGTGACCTGGATGCGGCAGGACCCGGATGGACGCCCCAACACTGTGGCGGTCCTGCACCCACAGCGGGGCCCCAGCCTCTCCGAGCGGCTCCAGTTCGTGGGCACGGACTTGCTGGATGCCTCGCTGAACGTGTCAGATCTGCGCGTGGGGGACGAGGCCATCTACTCCTGCCAGTTCGCCACCTTCCCCGGAGGCACCGGCAAGGCGGAGACCCAGCTCCAAGTGCTCGGTGAGCAGGAGGGGACAGGGACGGGGCATGAGACCTGGAGCCCAGGCTCCGATGGGGACCCAGAAGAGGGTGGGGCGTGGGGAGGGGCTGCAGGGTGAAGCGGGGATCCTGCGGGGAGATCTTGGGGACCACTGGGAGAAAAGGTGAAAACTCCTGTGAATAGCTCCGCACTCCAAAAGGTGTCCCGGGGTCGCTTGAGTTTAGCCAGGTGAAGCTTTGCAGGAAGCGCCTGGGGACTCGTCCCGCCCCGGCAGCTCCTCACAGCCTCAGGTGTTGCTCTCATGTCTAGTGAAGAAGGAAAAGTTGAAAGGGCGACAGTCAGGAGGCAGCCACCTTGAGGTCCCGCGGGTGGCTGGGGCTGGCTCCCCCAGCTTTGCAGGTGGGGCCCTGGGATCACTTTTATGAGCACCGGGAGGAAGTGACAGGTTTTTCTCCTGGAACTTGATCAAGAAGTCCCGATGCCTCAGTCCTTCTCACCCCGATGAGTCACTCATGAAACGTCTATCAAATGCCTGCTACCTGGTGCGGCAGATACCGATGGCCCTGGGGGTGGCCCGGGATTCCAGGGAGCTGGGTCTTAGGTTTAGGCTGCAGTGAAACTCATCAATGAGTCAACCCAAGGAGAAATCTGTAGTGAGTAATGACCCATAGTGACGGGAAGCCACCCAGGGAAGCCCCAGGCTTGGGAATCACCACCACAAGGGCGGAGATCTGGTCAGCAGGGTTCTGGAATCAGACAGTCCTTGCTAGGAAACCCAGTTATGTCACTATGTGACCTTGGGTGGGCCACTTCCCCTCTGGACTTCCAGGGCTCAGGCTTCCTCTCTCCACAGCGTCTTCCTCAGATGCTCCTCCGGGTCCCCCATCCCATCCCTGGATCATCACTGTCTTGAGAACATCTGCTTGTACCTACCCCAGGAGGGCAGGGCCAGGTGGTCTTGGTCATTACTGCCCACCAAATAATATTTATTGAGCATTTGTGTGCCAAGGACCACTGTAAGAGCTGCGCCTGCCTGTATTCTCCCTCCTGTGACCCTTTATTATCCCCAGTTGACAAACAAGGAAACTGAGGCACAGGCTTGCCCGAGGCCACCCAGCTGCTCAGGGACAGAGCTGGGACCTGAGCCTGGCCATCCTTGATCCTGAAATAGACACCCCTGCTGCTGAGGGTTTGCGGGATGACCACAGGTGGGAGGTGACCCATCCCTGTCGCTTCTCTCCCCAGTCAAGCCCCAGAACATAGCCGAGGCCGAGGAGGTCCCACTCAAGCCATCCACAGGGCAACCTGTGCCCGTGGCCCGCTGCTTCTCCAGAAATGGGCGCCCACCGGCCAGAATCTCCTGGTCCTCGCTCCTCAACGACTCAGCCAACAGTACCCACAATACCCAGGAGCTGGGGGTGTCCGGCACCTACACCGTCCTCAGCCTCCTGACACTGGTGCCCTCCAGCAAGGCAGATGGCAGCAACGTCACCTGCAGAGTGGAGCACGAGAGCCTGAAGGAGCCCCTGCTGCTGCCCGTGACCCTCACTGTGCGCTGTGAGTGTGCCCACGGGTGAGGAGGGCAAAGTCCCCATCGTCACACGGGCCCCGCTGAGCCACAGACAGCACTGCCCCTAGGACTGCAGCTGCGCTGATCCTGGACCCCCAGCCACTGTCCACACTGATACCTGACCCTGTCTATCCCGACTCTCTTCAGCGCAGTCTACACCGCCCACACCTGGCCTGCAAGCTGCTTCCCTGGGCGACTGCACTGACTTTCCCACGCGTCCACACTGCTGTTCCCATGGTCTATACCTGTGCCTTGTCCATTTTTTTTCTTTTTTCTTTTGGTACCAGGGATGCTCTACAGCTGAGCCACACCCCCAACCCTTTGAATTTTTTATTTTGAGACAGGCTTAGGGCCTCGCCAAGTTGCTGAGGCTGGTCTCCAACTTGCAATCCTCCAGCCTCAGCCTCCTGAGCCACTGGAATTGCAGGCATTGGCTACCGTGCCCAGCCCTGCTGATCTATTTTCTACACAGCTTCCCATTGTCTACACTGATCACCCGACATGGTCTATACCAATTCTACTGAGCCACCGTCTCCCCCTGGTTAGATCAGTCTGCCCCACATTCTTCACACTGGCTTCCTAAGTTGCACATACATGACTCTCCCAGTGCTGTCTACACTGCCTGCCCCCTGGGCTGCCCACCCCGCTGTGTTCTGTGCCCACAGCCCCCAGTCTGCCCTGGGTCTCCCACACAAAGTCACTTCCTCCTGCTCCCTCCTGGCGTCCTCACTGACACCCCACGGTGCATCCACACAGAAGCCCTGGGACTCTCACCAGCACGGTCCAGTGGCAGGAGGATGCCAGCTACCTTATGGCTTTAAATTTTGTAGTAGCCACCTCCTTAAAGAAAAAGAAATGGTACCAGGGACTGAACCCAGGGCCCTCTGAGTCACACCCCAGCCCATTCTGTATTTTATTTTAAAACAGGGTCTCACTAAATTGCCCAGGATGGCCTTGAACTTGGAGTCCTTCTGCCTTAGTCTCCCAGAGTAGCTGGACAACTACGGCCCCCAGTAGCGTTTCTGGACTGGACGCTGGGTCAGCCAGGGCTCTGCGGGACTTGTCAGAACCTTGAATGTGCTCCCACCCGTTACAAGTGTCTGAGGTGTGTTGCTCACAGGACACCCAGGCCAGGCCAGGACCTGTCCCAGGAATGTGGCAGAGAAAGGGAGGTCCTGAGAAACCCCCTCCACAGCCCCAGACCAGGGCCACCTGGACTTCTGCCCTCTGAGAGAACCCCCACCCTGGACTCTGCGCGGGCCTCTCCGTCTTGGGTGGCCCCGCACACCTTCAGAGGCCTTCTCCTGCCAGGAGTCCCCTCCACTCCTGGGAGGGCTCCCCACGAAACCTGTGTCCATTTCCCCCAGACCCGCCTGAGGTCTCCATCTCTGGCTACGATGGCAACTGGTATATGGGCCAAAGTAACGTCACCCTGCACTGTGACGCACGCAGCAACCCGGAGCCCACAGGCTACAACTGGATCACGTGAGTCAGGGGACCCAGAACCTGGGGCTGGGGAGGGCTGGGCCTGGCCCTGGGGCTGAGGGAGGAGGCTGGGCCTGGGCCCTGGGTCCGAGGGAGGAGGGCTGAGCCTGGACCCCTTGGTCTGAGGGAGGAGGCTGGGCCTGGACCCCTGGGTCTGAGGGAGGAGGCTGGGCCTGGAC
>JAJEJO010000830.1:292414-323411 GCA_020662805.1 Glaucomys volans
GGGGGGATTCTGACCACCACGAAACCTTCCAAGCATCAGGAAAGGTGGGGGACTGGAAGCCCCTCCTGGGAAAACGCACCTCCCTTGGAGGGTGGGGCCTGGGGTGGGCCAAGTTCAAAGACAAGGTAGGTAGTGAAGATGAGAGATGCGGCACCTTTTGTCCTTGCTCGCTGGGCCTCGGCAGGCAGCTCTGGGGACTCCTCCCAGCACCTCCGCGAAGGGCCACGCAGAGTCCCATTGTCCAGAGGAGGAAGCAGGTTCAGGGGTGCAGCCTTGAGACCCCCAGCGGGCCCGCTGGAGGTTATGGGAAACGGCGCTCAGCAGGAGACCCGGCACCGCGAGGGTTGGAGAACGCGGGTTGACTTCACCGCTCCACCCAGCTGAGCGCGTGCTCTGAAGTTCTGGGCCCCGAGCTGAGGTGACCGGGTGGCTTTTATAGGAAGTTTGACATCGTTTTTTAACCATGACGACATTGGTGGGTTTGCCCTTTTGTGGGGAGGGTGCTGGGGATTGAGCCCAGGCCTTGTGCTTTCGAGGCACGCACTCTACCAACGGAGCTATGTCCCCAGCCCTGGGTTTGCCTTCTGTGACCAAGGACCATGTACAGAGATTTCAGGGTAGGAAGCTCACAGGTGCAGCGCAAAGTCAGGGAAAGGCCCCGAGCGTCATGTGGAGTGGCCTTCACCACAGGCAGCAGGAGCCCAGGATGACTGAGGTTCCCCCCCGGAGGGAGAGCTGTTCCTGAGAACAGCCTGGAAGGTGGCAGTGGAGACAGCACTTCGTGGGCTGGGAATTAAGTGCTGCTGCGACATTCCTGCGGAGTTCCCAAGGTCACAGAGTGCGAGGAGAAGTGCCTGTCACAGGCCCCTGTTGCATCTCTGGCCTTGAACGGCCAGCACAGGGCAGTCCCATTTCACGAGGGGGTAGCCACTCGCAGGACAGCCCTTCACAGAGCAGCAGGTGGGGCCCCGGGAGCTGGGTTCCCGAGGAGAGGCTGACAGCGGAGGGAGCCCCCCTCTCCCCAGGCATAATGTCCTCAGAGTTTCATTTTGTGATCACGTCCGGTGTCTCCGCCACATTGGCAGAGCCGGGCTGGGAGCCAGGCTTCCCGGCTCACCGTGGAGCTGCTTGGGAGTCCACAGCTGTTGGGTTCCCCAGGGCCACAGTGCCCCTCGAGCTGGCTCAAAGTCAAGGCTCCTGATTTGTCCCAACGTGGGGACTGGAAAATGTGGTTCACCTCTGACAAGCTGGTGACGTGTCTCCCCCCCCCCCCCCCCCCTTAGTGTGCACCCTTCCTTGGGACCAGGGACCTCAGCAGGCCCCGCCCACCTCAGTCCTCCAGATCCGCACTCGGCCGGCCGCAGAACCTTCTGGGAGGATAAGGAAAGTTTCCTTAGGGATGTCGTTCAGTGCAACAGCCACCAATCACAGGGGCTGCTGAGCACTTGACTAGTTTGCAAAACTAGTTTTTTTCCCTCTTATTTATTTATTTTGGTACTGAGGGAGCCCAGGGGCACCTGGCCACCGAGCTACACCACCAGTTTTTTACTGTTTTATTTTAGACAGCAACCTCCCTAAGCTGCTGAGGCCGGCCTCACTGCAATTCTTCTGCTTCAGCCTCCCAGGATTACAGGCATGTGCCACTGCACCCAGTGCTAATTTTTAAATACATTTTAAAATGTGCATTTAAATACATTAAGTATATTAAGCAACAATGTGTTTTAAATGGATATTTATATTTTTTACTATTTTAAGTGGCTCTTTAAACTTACACTGAAACAGCCAAGGAGGCTCATAGCTCCAATCAGCACAGCCTGGACCCCCACCACCAAGCTCTGTCTCAGAGCCCAGAACCAGGCACAGCTGGTCCCTCTGGCTCCCACAGTCTGCATGCTCCTCCCGACCCGTCCCTTCCCTCGCCCAGGACCTTACAGTACCACAATCGCCCCGGGGCTGTCCCAGCTCTATCCACATCTTGCCCCTTCCCGCCCATTGCTATTTCTGTTCCAGGTCTCAGCCCAGACGTCCCTCCTCCGGGAAGCCCTCCTGCCCCTCAGGCTAAGTAAGGGATCCCCCTGGGCTCTCTGGGGTCTGGTTGCAGCAGCAGTGAGCCCCACTGAGGATGGAAGGCCAGCAGGACCGGCCTCCACCTGTGTCACCAGCCACCCAGCACAGGGCTGGGCACGGGGAGTGTGTGCCTGAATGAAGGAATGGACCAGCGATGGCTGGATGGATGGATGCTTTTAGAAATGCTGAGCACTGTGGAGTGAGCCAGGCGCGGTGCCATCCCACCTCTGCCTCCCAGGGACCGAGCCCTGCCTTCCTCATCCGTGAAGGTCTGCTGCAGGGGGGTTGCTCCCCTGGAGGCTGCTGTGACCGCGACTGTGATGACTGCTGTCACTGCCCACAGTCACTCTGAGTGGGACGAGGAGGTTGGAGGGACCCAGGGAGGAGTCCAGGAAGCCCCAGGAAGTTCTCCAGTCACCCTGGAAAACTGGTTCAACCAGTGTCTGTGCTCCCATCCCAGGGCACACGGGTGGAGCCTCGGGAGTCTGTGGAAACGGGGTGCTGGGCTGGGCCGGCCTCAGCTGTGTCTCAGGCACCCGCAGGGATCCCCACAGAGCCACTTCAGACCCCAGGACCCAGCTCTCTGGCCTCCTGGCGTCCAGGCTGCAGCCTGCGGCATCTCCATGAGGATGGAGGCTCTCGTGGGGACGCAGGGCTGCTTCCCAAAGAGCCTGCTGCTGTCAGGTAAGGAGGAGGCCAAGGGCAGAAGGGGAAGGTGGGGCTTCACCCAGGGCTGAGGTTTCTTCTTAGAAGGAAGGGCTGGTTATCGGGGAGGATGAAATTATTAGGGTAACCTGGGAAAAGGGCAGTAAAACCACACATCCATTCCCATTTTATCTACAGAACATTCTAGAACCATGAGGGCAGGAATTTATGTGTGTTTGATTTCCTGCTGTATCCCTTGTGACCAGGAACAACCTGGGGGATTTTAGACATATCACGTAGCTCACATAGACATTGTGGTGTGTGTGTGCGCATGTGCGTGTGTTCTACCTGTAAGTATTGGTTGCATAAATGAATTCAGTGAGTCCCGAGTGTTTGGGAGCAGGCCACACTGTATCTCAGGGCAAAAAACCCTTCTGGGCCAATGTGATGGCAGATCTGTGGCATCTGTGCCCGTGTCATGGCACCTGCACCCACACCAGACATCACTAATCCATCCCAGCACTGTTCCCAATGCACCGTGCTCAGTCTTTGTTCCCAAATGGGGACCCATAGGGAGGAGAATGACATGGTCCCCACCCAACACCCCAATCTCAGGTCCCCCCATTACTCCCCACAGCCTCGATCCTGGCCCTCTGGCCACCCCAAGGCTCCCAAGCAGCCCTCCACATCCAGAAGATTCCGGAACATCCTCAAAAGAACCAGGACCTCCTCCTGTCCCTGCAGGGTGTCCCCGACAGCTTCCAGGACTTTGCCTGGTACCTGGGGGAGGAGCCCCACGGCGGCACCATGCTCTTCACCTACATCCCTGGGCTGCAGCGGCCCCAGCGGGATGGCAGCGCCATGGGGCAGCGGGACGCAGTGGGCTTCCCCAATGGCTCCATGCTGCTGCGGCACGTGCGGCCTGGCGACAGCGGCACCTACCACGTGGCCGTCACCGTCAACCCCGCCTGGACCATGAGGGCCAAGACGGAGGTCCGCGTGGCCAGTGAGTGCGGGCGGGCGAGGTGGGCGGGCTCAGGGGCCCCCACGCTGCCACCTATGTTCTCTGGCTCATGATTGAGCGCCTGCTGTGTGCCAGGCCTTGCCGATGTCACTGGGCCCTGAAGTGCATTAGCTAAAGCACCGAGGGAGTGTCTGCGGGTGACAGGCCCCAGGAAGGCAGCTCTCAGTGACACCGCGTGCTAGTCAGTCAGACCTTGATTGAGCGCCTCCTTTATGCCTGGTCCCCGGGACGCACGTCTCCATCCGCATGTCACAGGCCCAGAGTTTACTGATGCACTCTGGCAAGGTCCTGGGGACGGGTGGGGGACAGTGGCGATGACCAGCCCTCGGGTGCCTGTCATGGGCCGAGTACTACTCTGGACCCTTTCCCAGGGCTCGGTCTTTCTCCCTCCACCCTCCAGACACCCTGGGCTGGAGGGCAGGTGGTGCCAGGATGTCTCGAACATCCGCCGCGTTCCGGGGACATCATAGCAGCTAGGAAGTTGTCACCATCCAAAAGGTCTCCAGACTTTGCCAAATTTCCCCCGGGCGAAATATCACCCCCGAGGAGAGTCAGTGCCCTACGTACGGTGACTTGTCTGTACCCTAGAACAACTCCACAAGGGGCACCATCATCATGTCCGTTTTACGTTTGGGGAAACTGAGGCACAGGGAAGCACCGAGTTACCCAGTAAAGAAAATGAAATAGGATGTGACATGAGAAAGGAGGTCATCAGGGAGTCCAGACAAGGGGACCTGAGGGAGAAAGGAGTGATGGCCTGAAGGTCTGTGTCCCCAAAATTCATATGCTGGGATCCTAACCCCCCAGTTGACAGTATCAAAAGGGGGGCCTAGCACACCTGGGATCCTGGCAACTCAGGAAGCTGAGGCAGGAGGATCACAAGGATGAGGCCAGCCTCAGCAAGTCAGCAAGGCCCTAAGCAACTTGGCAAGACCCTGTGTCAAAATAAAAAATGAAAAGGGCTGGGATATGGCTCAGTGGTAGAGCGCCCCTGGTTCAATCCCCAGTGCCAAAGAGAGAGAGAGAGAGAGAGAGAGAGAGAGAGAGAGAGAGAGAGAGAGATGGGCCTTTGGCATCATGTTGTCATCTCCCGTGAGGCTGGGGTGGAAGCAGGACCTCCTGCCTGCCGGGCATGTACTGTACCACTGAGCTACAGCCCCAGACCACAAGGCAGGGTTGCTGGGAGGTGGTGAAGTCAGAAGACAGAGCCCCTGTGAATGAGATCAGTGCCCTTTTCAGAAGAGACCCAAGACAGCCTGCTCAGCCTCCCCTGGCAGAGCCCAACCACACTGGCGCCATGATCATGGACCTCCGGACCTCCAGCAGTGAGAAACCAGTTTCCGTTGTTCACAAGGCACCTGGCTTATGATTTGCTGTTCTAGCAGCTGCGACAGACTAAGACGGCAGGGAGCCGTGCAGATTTCTGGGGGAAAGAGTTTTTGGCACAGGGAGCAGCAGGTGCAAAGGCCCTGAGGCTGGACCTGCTGTGTAATCGAAACAGAAGGCAGGATGTGGTGGTCCAAGGTGGTGAGCAAGTGAGCAAGGAGGGTGTGGGGGGCACACGGGCAGGGCTTGGGGGCCTGGGGAGAATTTGCTGAGAGGCCACTAGGGTTTCACACAGGGATGTGATCTGATTCGTGGCGTGACTGTCCAGAGAGTGCAGTGTGGGCTGATTCTCTGCTTTGCTCAGGAGGGAGCCGAGGCGCAGGCGGCTCAAATGTCCCCAGAGCATCAGGCAAGCTCTCGGCGAGTCTGTGGCAGGCTGGCAGTCCAGTGCACCCTGTCGCTCACCCGCTCAGTGCCTTCAGCAGACACTCCCCAGGGGCCTCCTCCGTGCCCAGCCCGAGGACACAGCAGCGACTGACACAGCCCCGGCCTTGCTTCCCAGGGCTCACAGCCCAATAGGGAACACAGACGGTAACCCAGCCTCGGCTCATAGGAACCTGACGTGAACAGTGGCACCCGTGAGAAAGGTGCAGGTCCCGAGGTTGTGAGCAGGGATCCGTGTGGGCATCCGGAGGTTGCCCTGGAACGGTGACCTTTCAACAAGACTGGATGGATGCCGGGAGTTCTAAGAAGCAGGGCGAGCTGGGCCTGTGCAAAGGGCCTGTGGCAGGACACCAGAGGGCTTGAGCTTGGCTGGCAGGAGGGCAAGAAGGGCATCCTGGGAAGCCAGCTTCGCAGGGTGGGTCTCTCGTGGGTCCATCCGGCTGGGAAAGCCTGGGTCCAGGACTGTTCCTGACTGCAAAGTGGGTGACAAAGCAAGTCTCCAGCAGGACTCCTGGTGTGGAAGGTCACCCAGGCACAGGCGGCCTCGGTGGGCAGGTGGCCATGGTGGGCCTGGTTTACAGATGAGGAGGCTGAGGCTTCAGAGGGGAAGCCAACCACCCAAAGCCCCACAGCCCATAGGTGGCGGGAACCGGGCTCGGAAGCACAGGGGCTCACGGTCACCTACGGCTGGCACCTGTTGACCCACTGACCGGGTGGCAACCTCAGGTCTTCAACGCGGCACAGGTTTCTCCAGACCTTCTGGGCCGGATGCCCAGGGCTGTTGATCAGTGTGACTCCTTTTCCTGGCTGTGCGTGTCCTCCCGGCCGCGGCGTGACGACCCCATCTTACATAAGGGAACACCAAGGCACAGGGGGTGTGGGTGACTTGCCTGGGTCACCAGCTGGGGAACGGGAGCCCACCCTGGGAACCCAGGCTCCATTCTGCCTCGGCGTGGGTCACCAACCCCAGGCCCGGCTGGACGATGCCCTGGCCTTAACACTTACCAGCAGTAAAGCCTCTGTCTGGCCAGACCCCTCGGGGCCTCCATTGCCACATCTATAAAATGGGCCAACAGCACCTTCCTGAGCTCGGCGCCGTCTGAAGGACCGACTGGGCAAATCCACGTGCAGCACTGTCCTTTGAGCCGCGGAAACAAACAGACAGACAAGGGGCTTCTCAGGGCTGCTGTAGTGAGGGAGGCGGGCACCACCCCGGAGGCTGGGCAGGGTCTCCAAGGTGGCAGAGCAGTGAGCAAGCTTTACGGGGAAGGAAGGGGAGGCTTCCGCTGTCCTCCTGGGGCTGTGGACTCGGGGAGCCGCCGGTGGCCAAGCCTAGACTGGGGTCCTGCAGACCCGGGGGGCAGGCCTGCCTTCTCTGATTGGTCTCCTAAGTTGGAAGCGAGAATGAAAGTCGGGGAAGCTGTGAGTCATCAACCAGGGTCTGGGGGCCTGTTCAGCTTCTGGGTTGCCATGGAGACCGAGACCAAGTGCCCCGCAGGACAGATAGAGCAGGATGGCTGCGGGCGGCGGCCGAGCTCCACTTTCACATCCATCTGGCCGTCGGCTGTCTGTACGCTCGGTCTCGGGAGGGCTGTTTGGATGGGTTCGTTTCTCATCAGAGGCCAGCAGAGGCCACAGGGTATGAAGACCCAGCTGCGGGGTTGGCAGAGTCAAGCGTGGAGAGTCCCAGAGTCCAGTGGAGGCAAAGTCCAAAGGGACGCGGGAACGAAGGGGCCTGTCCAGGCACAGTGCCATAGCCACGCTGCCTTGCACTCCCTTTCTGTGCCCACAGTTTCAAGTGGGGCACGGCAGAGACAGCTGGCTTGCTCCCCAGAGTCTCAGATGAGAAGACTCGTGAGTCCTTCTGGAAGCATCTGCAGGTGTCCCAAGGACAGTGGATGGCTTTGATGGAATGTAGCCTCCCCACAAGACTGCTTGGGCTTCCTCACAGCATGGCAGGAGGGTTCTGGGTTCTCAGGGACAGTGTCTGAAAAGTGACTGTTCCAAAAGACTGAGGTAGAAACTCTGTGGTTTCTGACCTTCCCTTGGTGGTCACACGACGTCACTTTGAGGCATTCTTTGAGGTACAAGCAAATCACTAAGGATGGCTCAAATTCAAAGGAGATTAGACCCTTCCAGTGACTTAGGAGTCTGAGGCAGAAGGATCACAAGTTTGAGGCCGGCCTCTACCTCAACTTAGGGAGGCTCTAAGCAACTTAGCAAGATCGTCTCAAAATTAAAAACAAAAAGGGCTGGGGGTAGCCGGGTGCAGTGGTGCACGCCTCTAATCCCAGGGGCTGTGGAGGCTGGGGCAGGAGGATTTCAAGTTCAAAGCCAGCCTCAACAACAGCGAGGCCCTAAGCAACTCAGTGAGACCCTGTCTCTAAATAAAATACAAAATAGGGCTGGGGATGTGGCTCAGTGGTGGAGTGCCCCTGGGTTCAATCCCCAGTACCAAAAAGTAAATAAATAAATAAATAAATAAATAAATAAATAACTGAGACCCCTCTGCTTGCTAGGAGAACGCAGGGTCGTATCACAGAAGCGGGGCGGGGGGCTGCTGGCGTCCACTTTGGAAAGCACAGCGCTCCACAGGCTCCCGTCCGTGAGCCGCTGTCCGTGGCAATAGAACGGAGTGAACCATGAAGAAGGGTCTTGACCGCGTGAACCGCATGGGTTCTTGCTGCAGCGATAGACGCGCTCTGCAGGGAGGCAGGCAGGAGCGGGCTAAGGGCCGGCGTGGCTTGCAGACTCGCCAGGGGGCTGAGGGTGCCTCCTGGGAGGTGCCACGTGGAGTTGTGTCCCCGCAAAAAGACGCGTTGGCTACTCACCCCAGTACCGTGGACGTGGCCTCCTTTAGACACAGAGCCGCGGAGCTCAGCTGAGGGGCTGGCGTGGGGCACAGAGAGGGCGGGGCTGGACACGTGCACCCACAGCGCCAGGAGGGCCACGTGCAAACCCAGGCAGAAGCGGGGAGGATCGCCGGAGTGCCGGCCAATCGCCGGGAGTTGGGAGGAAGTCCTGGGATCCATCGTGCCTCCCTGCCTGGAGGAGCCAGCCCTGCCGAGGCCTGGACTCAGGTTTCAAGTCTCCAGAAGTGTGAGTCGTGCGGTTCTGTGGTGGAGGCCGCCCAGGTTGCGACACCATTGGATCTGCCCTGAGACTCAGAGATGCCCAGCTCCACAGATGCTCAAATCCCCTCTAGAAAACGGCATGACCCACACCCAGCCTCCTGTATGCTGGACCCAGGGGCGCTCCACCACGGAGCTTCATCCCCAGCCCTCTTTATTGTTTATTTTGAGTTGTGTTCTAAATTGGTGAGGCTGGCCTCAAATTTTCGATCCTCTGGACTCAGCCTCCCTAGTCACTGGGACCACAGGTATCCACCACCGCTCCCCCATCCTCGAGTCTGCTCTTAAACCCCTCTAGACTACTTGCAACCCCAACACAGTGGAAAGGCCACGTGCACTGCCGCTGTATTGGATTTTTTAGGGAATATGACCAGGGGACATCTGTAACACTCAGTATGGACACTTTTTTCCCTAAAATGTTTTCAATGGAAGGTTGACTGAATCCGAGGACTCGGAATTTGCAGATGCGGAGCACCGAGGGCTGTTGGTTGAGGCAGCCCCGGTGAGCTCAGGCTGGGCACAGCATCCCAACCGGCTGTTCCCATCTGCTGCAGGGAGCCCTGCTGTAGGGCTGGGTGGAGTGACCCCACGTCCCTCCATCAGGGTCCAGCCAGGAGAGGGGGGCAGGCACACCCCCCCAGGCCCCTGGATTTCCTGGAAAGCGAACCCTGAGCTTTGATCAGCGGTGGCCGGCCCAAATTCTCTTGAGAAACAGACGTGGTGGCACCAGCTGGGTGTCCCACGGGGCAGCTGTGAGCTGGAACCCAGGCGCTGCACCTCCTCCCTGTGGGGCGTGAGCTCCGGGGAGACCTCCATTCCCAACAGGCTGCTGCCATGTAATCACCCAGCAGCCGGTGAGGACGTGCACTTTTCATTTGTTTTACAGAAGAGGAAACTGAGGTTCAGAGAAGCCCTCAGCACACCAGTGGCAGCGTCTTCCAGACGCCCTCACTTATGGGCTTCCTGTCCTCACCAATTCAACCACTTGTTCATTGTCGGAGAAAATCAGGGCAAAATAAGATAACAACAACTCAGGCTGGGTTCCCTTAGCTGATGAGGAGTGTTTGGGGTTTGGGATATATTCGGATTTTGGAATGTTGACATAAACACAATTAGGTGTCGTGGGGACGGGACTCAGGTCTAAGCAGGAAATTCGCTCCTGATCCACACTGCCTCCTGCACACAGCCAGGAGGAATCTGGTGCAGTATTTTTGTGTGGAATTTTCCACCCGTGTGCGAGCTGCCCACTCTGGAGCATCTGGTGTGGATTTTCAGATTCAGTATGTTCGGCTGTGACTGTCACACGAGAGTGACCCTTGGCAGAGCCTGTGTGGCCCAGTGAGGTGGGAGCCGTCATCAGCCATTTGGTGAGGGCCAGAGCAAGCAGGTCCTGCAGGCGGCCGGGCAGAGGTCGGCGTTTCGAGAAGCCTGGGGTTGGGTGGGGTGACCTGGATGTGGGGGAGGCCGGCCTGGAGGCTCCTGGCCGGCCTCCAGCCTGGCTAGCCCCACCTCCTGAGTCACTCTCAGGACTCTGCCCTCTCCTGTCCTCTGCCCACGCACGAAACTGTGTCCAGGCGGAGCGGCCTCCCAGCCCTGCCCCATGCCGCCCTCTGGGCCTTGGTTTTTGCATTTGCAAAATGGTCCTAACTGAACCTCCTTGCTTGTGGGGACAGGACCGACAAGCCCCAGGACAGCCCCAGCCTGGGCATGGTGACCCCCTCTTCCCGTAACATTGTCAAATGGGTTTCCACACTTTGAACAGAAGGTAGGTTGAGCTACGCACACCCACTTCAGGGGCCCCCAGGACGCCACTTCTGGAGCTGCAGGCCGCTCATCAAGTATTAGGGGGGGACTGGGTATGACCCCAGCACCAGGGACCCTCAGGCAAGTTGTCGTGCCCCTGTGCCTCGGTTTCCTCATCTGTAAAATGGCACAGAACCTACCTAGTTGGACAGTAGAGGTAGGTAGTCTTACTGCCCCCCATTTCCCAGATGAAGAAACCAAGGCACAGAAAGGCTAAGTAACTTGCCCTAGGTCACACAGCAGCAGGGAGTGGAACCCCGGCATTCTGACCTCAGAGTCTACCTGCTTAGCTGTCAGAAGGGCTGGGGTACAACAGGCGTCCGGCTTGAGAGTAAAGCCTGGGAGGCCCCCACGCTGGGGGTCAGATGATGGGAGCGGGCAGACTCCGTCCGGGAGGGCAAGTTCGAGAATCCTGAGTCCCCATCTCCCACAACACGCAGCCAGCACCTTGCTTCTCTGACTCGGTGGAGGGAGTGATGAGTGGGTGATGGGGTGGGGACAGGGTGAAGGGCAGCAGGTCCCGAGGAAGCCGAGGGCTGGAGGTGAGAGGGACTCTGCGGGGACTCTGTGCCCTGGGTGCTGGAGGCTCGGCTGGGGCCGCCCTGAGACCACCGCCCTCTCGCCCCCCAGAGAAGCATCAGGAGCCACCGGCCGCGCCCCCGCCCCTTGGTGCCGGGTTCCTGGCTGCCGCCATCCTGGGATCCCTCGCCGTGGGGTCCCTGCTCCTTTGCAGCCTGGCCTATCTGCTGGTGACCCGAGGCTGCAGGGGCTGGAGCCCCAGGTACGCGACCCAGGCGGGCGGGATGGGCCACCTCGGCCCGGCCCTGGCTGGCGGGAGGGAGGGCTCGCTCTGGGCCCGAGGGGCTCCCTGGCTCTGCCACCACCTTCAGCCTAACTCGGTTCCCTCATGCACCCCAGGGCGACCGCCTCAGAGAAGCCAGAGCCAGGCCCCAGCCGCGAGGATGGTAAGCCACAACCGCCTCCCTGGAGGCTCCTTCCTCCCGCCCCGTCAGGGCCTCCCTGTCCCCTGCCTACCCAGACTCTTGGGGCCTCGGACTCAGCCCAGAGAGGCCAGTGCCACCCAGCTGGCTTTCCTCCTCTTCCCAGTGGCTGTCACTCACATGGTGGATCCTCTCAGGCCACAGCCCACCCAGGATCCCTCTCCGGGAGTCCTGCACCAGCTCCTCTGCTCTAAAGCCCTCCTTGGCTCCCCAGTGCCCTGGGGGGCAGGGCGCACAAATGTTAGTGGAGGGAATGAGGGAATGAAAGTGGAGTGGCAGGCCAAGTGGGCCTGGGCCACCATCCACCAGCTGGTCCCCACCCCGCCCCTGTCCTCTGCTCCAGGTGACAACAACGTGTATGAAGTGATGCCGTCTCCAGTTCTCCTGGTGTCCCCACTCAGTGACTCGAGGCCCACAAGCCCAGCCATGGTGAGTCCCACTCCCACACCCTCCCCTAAAGCCAGGGCCGCTCCTGTTTTGTTTTGTTGGGACTTGAACCCAGAGGCACTCTACACTGAGCCACGTCCCCACCCTTTTTGTGTTTTATTTACTTTTTAAATTTTGAGACAGTCTAAGTTACTTAGGGCCTCACTAAGCTGCTGAGGCTGGCCTCCAGCTTGCCATCCTCCTGCCTCAGCCTCCTGTGTTACTGGGATAACAGGCATGCGCCACAGGGCCTGGACCTGAAACCATCTTCTCTGAGGGCACCTCTCCTGAGTGGGCCACGGTCTGGGGCGCCCGAGACACAGTTTAGGTGCCCGCTCTCCCCACCTGCCTCTTTCTGTCAATTTTAAAAATCCTAAAGAACAGAGCCTGGGGGGAGGCAGCACTCCCCTGGCGTGTGTGAGAAACCCGCCCACCCAGCCACGCCCGAGGAGTGGACCCCGGCAAACGGCCGGGCTTTGCTTTAGAGACAGCCTTGCAAGACCAGGGCCTGGTGGCCAGGGACACCCAGGTTGGGCACCAGCAGCGTCCCATGCCCTGGAGGGCAGGAGCCTCCTGCCCTTTCTTTCTGTCCCCAGGGGCTGAGTGCCCTGGGCTCCATCCCCCCCCACAGAGCGCCTCCTGTTGGGTGGTTTGAGGAAGTGTCCTGCAGTGGTCCCCACCTCCTGCCTCCCTGGGCTGGTGCCTCCGGCCCTGCACAGCTGGTCTCCGCTGGCCAGTGGGGCACCCTCTCCTGTCTGTCAGGGGCGGCCACATGTCGCAGGCTGGGAACTGTCCTCCTCCAGCCCCTCCGACCTCCCAGGCTCCCTGCCATCTAAGCTGATCCCGGACCCTCCTGTCCTCCCGGTGGGTGGTGGCGTGGCTTTCTGGCACCTAGCCTGTTTTCCACCCTGAGCCCACTGTCCCCTCCCGGTGGGGCGGCCAGGTGGGAGTGAAGAGAAGTCCTTTCAACTTAATGAAAAGAGAAACTCAAGCCACTGAGTGGAGCACCTGGGGTGGGCATGGGGTCTGTCGGGGAGGAGGCTGAGGGTGGGGATCCCGGGGCCGCCCAGCCAGAGGGGCAGCTGGGACTTGGAATCCAGGTCCATGGCGACCCAAAGGTCATAGGGGCGCCTCGGGGACCAGCTCACCTGTGTTCTTCCCTTGCAGCCCCCGCCCCTGCCTCCACCCCCTCAGCCTGAGCCTGAGGCCCACCAGTACCAGGTGCGTAGGGGACCCAGACAACAGGTGGGGACTGTCCTCACCTCTGCCCACTCCCCCCAGGCCTCTAGCTCCCGGAGGACCCATCAGCCTCCTGAGACGACGGGGAGGTCCCGGACCTCCTGGGCCTGAAGTTTCCTCCTGTCCTAGGATTTACATGGGCAGAACAAGGCCCAGAGAGGGACAGGGATTGCCCAGAGTCACACAGCGGGTCAGGGCCCTAGTTGAACACCACCCTGGAGGGAGACCCATCCCTGGGCCTGAGTCTCAGTCCCTCCTGCCCCCTCCTGTGTGTCCCCGTCTCCCTCTGGGTGTCGTCTCTCCTGGCTCCCTCTCCCACTCTTTCTTTCTCTTTCCCTATCTTGGTTTCTCCCATCTCGGTCCCTCCCTGTCTGTGTCTCTGTCCCTCCCACCTCCTTTCCCAGCTCCTCACTCCCTGCCCCTCTCTGTCCTCCCAGGACCTGCTGCACCCCGACACTGCCCCTTACTGCCAGCTGGTGCCAACGTCCTGAGCAAGTGGGGGAGACGAGGACTCGGCCCCCCTCCGGGGTCCTCACACCACAGAAGAGACACGCGGAGGCCCGGAGGACAGGCCTCTAGGAGCTGGAGAGGTGGAACCACCCGGGCTCAGAACCCCGAGTAGCAGGTCCTGGAGGGGACAGGAGGTGGCAGGTCCCGGCCCACCCTTCAGCCCATCCGCCCAGCAGCCCACCTGGCCACGTGCTTCCCGGGCAGGAGGGTGGTCTCAGGTGGCCTCCTGGGCACCCACCAGGCAGGGCTCCCAGCTGACCACCTGGCTCCTCCAGTGACCCCTGGAGCCCCTCCCCAGCACAAGGCAGCTCCCACCCCGCAGGTCCCCCAGGGGGGCGAGGCACCTGGCCCAGGTGACAGTCCTGGCTGGTTACCTGGCCCCTGGAGCCCCACCCTGCTCAGACAGCTGGAGCCCCCTCAAAATGCAGCCTCCCCGACCCTGCTGCCAGCTTCTGGGCGTCGCTGCTGAGTCCCACCAAGTCCCTGGGGGCAGCGGCTCCTGCTCTGCCCCCCACCCCGTTCAGATGTGGCCTGGGCCTGTTGCCCTCTAACTTATTCAGCAGAAAGTGAGCCCAGGCCCGAGGCGGGCAGCCTAGGAACCAGCAGGAAACAGAGCAGGCTGACACTCCTGCTGGCTGGGAGGGCCGCGCTGGCAGGGGGAAGAGTGGAGAAACAAAATAAAGAACTAAATGGGACGCGTCTGATGGTGACAAGTGCACCAGGGGAATAGAGAGGGAAGGGGGATCAGGAGTATTGTGGGGGGGTGGGCATAGGATTTTGAAGTAGGGAAAGCAGAGAAGGCCTCGCTGAGAAGGCAACAGACAAGCAAAAATATGAAGGAGGGGACGGGGGAGCCACCTCAGGTTCTAGAGGGAGAGCATTCCAGGCAACCACAAAGGCCCTGAGATGGGAGGATACCTGTCATGCTCAGAGTGCAGAAAGGAGGCCAGGCCCATGTGGTAGAGGCGGAGAGGGGAAAGGGGAAAGGGTGGGAGGTGAAGTCAGAGAGACCGGGAGACAGGCAGATCAAACCCGTCACTGGGACAGCTGTGACCGGCTTTTGCCCTGGGGGCAGGGGGGACTATATACATTAAATAATGGTCCCCAAAGCCTCCACATCCTCTTCCCCATCAAAGTTACCTTGAAGGCAAAAGACTGCAGGCGGGTTTGATTTCAGGGGTAAGGTCCTGGATCACCCGAGGGGCACTCAGCGAGACCACGAGGGTCCTTTACAGGGGACACAGGGACAGGGGAGAAGCGAGCGTGGGAAGGAGCTGCGACAGTGACAGACCGCAGACTGGCTAGCCGGATACACTTGGAAGCCGGGGGAGGGGCCACCGCCCAGCGGGGTCTGGGGTCACGGTGACCGGTGGTGGCCGACGTGAGACGACCCCAGGGGCTGTTGAGAGCATTGAGGGCGAAAGGGCTGTGAGCCAGAGAGCGGGAGAAGCTTCTAGAAGCTGGACAGGCAAGACAGCGGGTTCTCTCCTAGAGCCTCCGAAGGGAGGCTGACACCGTGACCTTCCGCCAGCGAGACCCGCGTGGGACTCTGATCTCCAGGAGGTAAGGTGACAAGTCGGAGCTATTTAAGCCACCGAGTGAGCGGCCATATGTGGCAGCAGCCAGAGGAAGGTGGCGTCGGAATGGGAAGCCGCAGCGGAGCGGGGTCAGGTCAGAGTCTTCCACCCCCAGGCCTCCGGCTCCCCGGCTAAGCTGGTCAGCGGGCGGCCAGGGCTGGGGGCCGGGCGTGGGGCGCAGTCCGTTGCGACCCAGGCCAGGGACTCCCCTGCGCATCCCCTGTCCGCTCTCTCCCTTTCCTGGGGTTGTCAGCCAGGCCATGTAAAAACTACATTTCCCAGGTTCCCTTGCAGCCAGGTATGATCACGTGATGCCGTTCAGCCCAATGGGGAGCGAGTAGAAGCCGCCTGGGCGGTGCCCGGCTCAGGCCCTCGCTGGACCCGCCTCCCTGCTCCCTGCTCCCTGCTCCCACGATGCGGGGTGGGAGTCCCCGGTGGGTCACGGGCGGAGCGCAAAGCCCCAGGGAAAAGCAGAGCCGGGTCAGGGGAGCTGAGGCCTGCGGACAGAGAGGCCGTGCCAGGACTGATGCCCAGCTCCTTCTAAAACCTGGCCCGGGAAGTCGCCTCCCAGATGACAGCATTTCTTTTTTTTGGGGGGGGAACCAGGAATTGAACTCAGGGGCACTCATCCACTGAGCCACATCCCCAGCCCTATTTTGTATTTTATTTAGAGACAGGGTCTCACTGAGTTGCTTCGGGCCTTGCTAAGTTGCTGAGGCTGGCTTTGAACTCGCGATCCTCTTGCCTCAGCCTCCCAAGTGCTGGGATTACAGGCGTGCGCCACCGCGCCCGGCTCCAGATGGCAGCATTTTCTAGGGTAAATTCTGAGGATTTCTTCCGGCCCACCTGGTAACACCTCCGCAGGAAATTGAATTGTGACCTTCAAATTCATATGCTGAAGCCACACCCCAATGCGAATGTATTTGGAGAGCTTCTGAAGAGGCTGTGAAAGTTACATAGGGCGCAAGTGTGGGTCCTAGTTCAATAGGATTGGGGACTTTATAAGAAAAGGGACGATCACCAGGCATGGGGGCATACAGAGCCTAGGCCAGGTGAGGACACTGTAAGGAAGTGGCCATCTGTGCGCAGGGAGAGGGACCTCGGGGAACCAAACCTACTGAGCCTCCACCTTGGACTTCCAGCTGCACATCACGAGAAGATAGTTAAAGCCACCAGGTCTATGATTGCTTGTTACAGCCACCCTAGCAGGTGAAAACAGGCTCCTGTCAACACTATCTAGGCAGGTGGGATCTTCTTCCTTCATCACAACAAAAGTATTTGCTTAAATATAATAGCCAGGTGCAGTGGCACTGGCCTGTAATCCCAGCAGCTCTGGAGGCTGAGGCAGGAGGATCACAAATTTGAGGCCAGCCTTGGCAACTCAAAAGACCCTGTCTCGAAATTAAATTAAAAGGACCAGGGGACTGGAAATGTGACTCAGTGGTTGAGTGCCCCTGAATTCAGTCCCCAGTACCAAGAAAAAAAAAATTGTGCGCGCGTGTGCACGCACACACACACACACAATAAAGCTATTTTCAAAAAGGAGAGGAGAAGTGCACGCCTGTAATCCCAACGGCTTGGGAGGCTGAGGCAGGAGGATCGTGAGTTAAAAGCCAGCCTCAGCACTGGCAAAGTGCTAAACAACTCAGTGAGACTCTGTATCTAAATAAAATACAAAATAGGGCTGAGGATGTGGCTCAGTGGTGGAGTGCCCCTGGGTTCAATAACCAGTTCCAAAAAAAAAAAAGGAGAGGAGGGAAAGATGGAGGAGATGGGGCGTGGGAGGCCAATGTTGAGCCCAGTTCCACCTGTGGGAAGGAGGGAGCAGCTGGAGACCCAGGTTGGGTGGGAGTGGAGACCGGGAGCTTTGCAGCGTCACTCCAGAAGCATCACCTTTGTCCCTGTTTGGGGTTTGTGCTCATTAAGTGATGCCCTCATGGCCAGACCCGCAGGCATGACAGGAGTCCACGCTGCACCAGCAGGGGGCAGCAGAGGGCCGCCAGACCTACCAGCCACAGGGAGCCTCCCCCCCACCCTTCTGGGTACCTAGAGGGTCCACCCAGGTACCCAATCCCAAAGCATAGGCACCTCACTCAGCCACTTGCACTGTGGCAGGCATGCCCACGGCCTCCTGAACTTGGCCTTCCCTGTTCCTACAACCCAGCCCTGAGCCTGCCTGCCCAGCCTCCTCCCTGGTCTCTGGTCCCTTCCCATCTTCCCACCACAAGGCAACCCAAGGGATCTGTTTAAAACCCAAATTGGACCCTGCCCCCTCCCTGCTTAGAACTATCCATAGCTCCCTATTCCCGCATAGCTCCTCGCCACAGCCTGTAGCACACTGCAAGGCCTGGTTCTAGGGGCCTCCCCACCCCTTTGTCAGCACTCCTTGCCCCTCACCCCGTCTCTGTGGTCCTGGTCAGGAGGACCCAGCTGCTTTCTGGTCCCAGCACTCTGTTCCATCCCAGTGCAGACCCTCCAACTCTTCCCGCTGCCTGGAGCCTGCCCATGTGACAGCTTCTCTCCCGCCCCTCCCTACTCAGGTCTCCTCCACTAGGAGGCCCTGACTCCGGAGCTGGGTCGGGTCCCTAAGAGTCCATCCACCCAGCCCTGCCTGTTCTGCTCATCCCTGAGGGTGGGTCAGTCTGGCACAGGACCCTGAGCCCTGGGAGGGCAGGGGCAAGGCTGTCTCCACCCATGAGGCTCCAGCACCTTCCAGCACAGCGCAGGGGCTCAGGGTGCATAGAATCCATCATGTGCTTGGCGCTGGCTGTGTACCCTGCCCTCCCTCCGGTGGGGATCTCCAGTCACTCCCTGACAAACGGGTAGGGAGCAGTTATTGCACCCCAAGCTCTGCTCGGGACCTTGACTGGGCGCGGGAGAGTGAGAAGGCCGCTCCCGTCTTGGGGAGCTCACAGTCCCGTGGGGGAGACGCCATAGAACTCAAGTAAGAATAATTAATAATGATCGTGCATTGAGCACTTACTCTATGCCATGCCTGTGCCAAACGCTCTCCGTTTATCAGCTTGTCTTATCTTCGCCACGGTTCTGGGAGTGAAATATAGGATTGTCCCCACTTTGCAGATGAGGACACCAAGGTGAAGATCAGCGAGCTCTCAGTGCACAAGCTGGGAACAGAACCCTAACCTTTGGCAGGAGACCAGACCAGAGCGGTCCCCAGCGCGCCCGCCAGGGGTCGCTGTCACCCGCCGGCGCCCCGGCCCGAGCCCGGCCCCCCGCCGGGTTCCCAGCGCTCACCCGATTCTCAGGCCCGCGGCTCCCGGTGGTACAAACGAGGAAGTGGCGGGGGGAAGGAAATGGGCTGGGCTGTGACCCGGAGTCATTGTGATTCATGGGGAAAACCCTTCTCTTCCGAGTTCAATTCCTCTGTGTGCAGAAGGGCTTGTGCAACGCGGCAGGGCCGCGGAGCCGCGGGTGTAGACGGGCGAGCAGAAGCGTAGACGCCCCTCCGCACCCCCACCTGCCGCCCGCGGCCCGGGCAGGGGATGCAGCGCTGCGGGGCCGGGATGTGGCTCGGCGGGAGGCCCGGGTCCCATCCCCAGCACCCCAGAACAGAGGTCGGGTGCTTCCCAGCCGCCCGCACGGGGGTTCCGCTTAAGATGGAGTTTGGGGAACTCAGCCCAAGGCCAAAGCCACGTTCCAAATTATCGAATAATTTTTGGATCCTGGAGGGACGAGGGGACTTTGCAGGGTGGTAACGGTGCTCGAGGACCACCTTCCGGTGGTGGCTACACAGGCCTTCCTCCGCAGCCCTACCCGGATTGTATTCCAGCCATCGGAGCCGAGCCAGCGCCAGGAACCCCAGCGACTCGGGAGCTGAGGCCGGAGGATCGCGAGTGCAAAGGCAGACTCAGCAACTCAGCGAGGCCCTGAGCAACTCAGTGAGACCCTGTCTCTAAATAAAATACAAAATAGGGCTGGGGATGTGGCTCAGTGGTCGAGTGCCCCTGGCTTCAATTCCCAGTACCAAAAACAAACAAAAAAAACATAATAGGGCTGGGGTCTGGGGTGTGGCTCAGTGGTCGGGTCCCCTGAGTTCAATCCCTGGTACCCACCCCCCCCCAAAAAAAAAATACATAGGAGAACCTTGTGTGGGGTCTATGCAAACACTGTGCCCTTTTATATACAGGAAGGGACTGAGCACTCAGGGGTTTGGTATCCGTAGGGCCCCAGAGCCACTCCCCAGGGACAACTGTACTTACTACCAGAGAGGGCCCTGGGTGGGGAGAGAGAGGTCAATAGGGGTGCGGGTGGGGGGTTCCTCCCTCTGCTTCTGATAAGTGTGTGAATTTTTCACAGTAAAACCTGTTTTTAAAATTGCTTTAACCCCAACTCAATTCAAGTCCAAGTGCTTCCCCCTGTTCCTAGTGGGATAAATGAAGCCCTGAGGAGAAAGGAACCTAGCCCATTCCCATCCGGGCCCTTTGTGGTCCCCTGAGAACCCTGGTGCATCTCTCTGTCTCTCTCCAGCCTCCACCTCCCTAAACCCGCCCTTCCAGCTCCTCACACCTATCAACCCAGCCCCCAGGGAACTTCTCATCCCAGACTCAGACCCTTCCCTCTGGGCCTCATGGACTCAATCCGGCTGGATCCCCTCATCTCCAGACTCCACATAATGTCACGGACCTATTGGGGCCAAAGTCCTCCTCTGCAGGTCAGCTGGTCCCTGGGTGACCCCCTCCTCCTGTTTCCCTCCCCCTCACTCAGCTCCAGCCACACCAGCCTCCTTGCTGTCCCCACACTCATCACTGACTTTCCTGCCTCAGGGCCTTTGCACCTGCTATACCATCTACAGAAAACACTCCTCCCAGGAGCCTGCTGTGGCGGCGCACATCAGTAATCCTAGCCACTGGGGAGGCTGAGGCAGGAGGATCTCCAGTTTGAGACCAGCCTGGTCAACTTAGTGAGACCCCATCTGAAACAAAATAAAAGAATTTTTTTAAAAAAAATCTGGCCTAGGGCTGTTTTTTAAAAGAGGAAGAAAAAAGAAAACACTTTTCTCCCAGCCACAGGCTCCCTGTCACCTCACTTGGCTCTCGGCTAACATCCTCCACCTGCCTGTCCCTCCCTGTCCTCTTGCTGAATTCTCTTCTCTTCTCTTCTCCTAAGGCCTTATCTCTCCCTGATTGCTGCTGCCCATCTCCCACCAATAGGATCTGGCCCCACCAGGTAAGAGGGAAGAGACAGGTCTGTGGTCTGTGTCCCCGACCCAGCTTGGCACCGGCAGGCACTCAATCAATATTTGTTCCCTGACTGAGTGACTTGGAAATTCCCCGAGGGCCTGGCGGCCCCTCCCACCCACCTGCCTGTCCTGGGCCACACCTGCAGCCGCGGCTCTTTCCAGGGTGAGGAACTTGGGGACATGGGGTTCTTTCCCTCCTCCAACAGCTTCAGGGGCCCCAGCCGGGACCAACCCCAGGCCCTGGCCAGGCGGCACAGAAAGCCTCGCCCCGGGGTCACATCCAAGCGCAAACACTGCCGCACCTGCCGCGTGATAAGTGGGGACAGCCGCCTCACACGGAGCAATTAGCCCAGCTGCCCAGCGAGGAGGGGCAAGGGTCCTGCCACCCAGGCCCAAGTCCAGGTTCCTAACAAACACTGTCAGCGGTGGGCGGGGCTTGAGGAGGCCCTGCTCCTGGGAACTCGTGACCACTGAGGGCTGGGGACCCAGAGTGCTTACAAAACAAGGTCAGGGAACCGCGTCCCCAGACGGCTGGATGGAGAGGTGGAGACTGACAGGACAGACGGGCCCTGAGTCTCAGGTCCCTTATCTGCACAATGAGTTTTGGGGTGGGGGTGGGATGAGATACAGGAAAAGCCAACAAGGGTCCCCAAAGTCACCGCCTGCTAGAATGGCAGGTGCCTGTGGTCCCGCACTGGGGAGGCTGAGGCAGGAGGATCACTGGGGCCCAGACGCTGAGGCCAGCCTGGGCAACAGAACCGGAGCCTGCTCTTTTTCAATAAGAGAGAGAGTTGGAGATGAGAGGGAGAGAGCAACGGTCTCAGCAAATAATACCCACAATCCCACTGTTGTCCCCCACCCGGTCCAGCAGACAGAAGAAATATGTGCGAGCCACAGATAAAATGTAAAGTGTTCAAGCCAGACCTGGTGGAGCACGCCCGTAACTCCAGGGCTGGAAAGGCTGAGGCACGAGGACGGCAGGCTGAAGGCCAGCCTCAGCCACTTAGCGAGGCCTTGAGGAGCTTAGTGAGACCCTGTCTCTAAGTAAAAAGTAAAAACAGGACTAGGATGTGGCTCAGTGATAAAGTGCCCTGGGCTCCATCCCCAGCACAGAAAGAAAGAGAGAGAGGAGAGAAAGAGAGAGAGAGAGAGAGAGAGAGAGAGAGAGAGAAGAGGGGAGGGGAGGAGAGGAGAGGAGAGGAGAGGAGAGGAGAGGAGAGGAAAGGAGAGGAGAGAAAAGGAAAAGGAAAAGAAAGAAGGAAAGAAAGAGCAAAATGTGTCAAATGGTGAATAAACATGTCCACAGCACCACTCCGGGGCAGTCGACACCCAGCGGTCTCACCCTCAAAGAGAAGGGAAGTAGGGTGGTCAAGGTCTAGACCCCAGGAAGTCCAGGTCATGATGTCCCATCACCCACCTTGCACAGGGGCAAAAGCCCCTGCTCCCAATCTACCTGTTCTACGTCCGCTCAACCCTGGGTCAGGCACATAGTAGGTGCACAAGAAACTGCAGCTCTCAATGTACCCCAGGATCCAGGCTCACGTGGAGAGCACTGGCAGATTGCAAAGCGTGCATGAGGACACCAGAATGAAAGGGCCACATGATGCGCCAAGTGCTGGGGGCCACGCAGTCTGGACAAAGGCCAGTCCTGCTCCAGGCCTCCAAGCCCAGCCTCACCACACTCCTCAGATGGCAGATCACCAGAAACCCGGGCCTCCCTGGAGACTCCCCGCCCCTCCCTCTGTCTCCATGTCAGTCACACCTAGTGTCCAGTTTCACAAACACTCTCTGAGCCCCTGCTCTGTACTGGATGATGTGCTGGGCGGTGATGGGGACACTGGGGGGACAGCCTAGGCCTGTCCTCTTGAGGCTCACACAGACCCATCCCCAGACAGTGAACATCCAGGGTGATGAGGGCTGGGATGGGAGAATCCCTTTGGGCAGCCTCGGGGGCTTCCTGGAGGAGGAGTTTCTGGGCAGACAGTGGAACAGAGCAGAGGGCAGCAGGAGTGTGCTGGGCTGAGTGCCAGTGAGGCAGAATGACTGCATCAGAGGGTCCCAGAAGGAAGCACAGGGGTTCCTGGGGTGTTTAAGGTGGGCGGGCAGGGCCTTACAGGTCACTTCCTCCTGAGGGCACTGGGGAGCCATAGCAGGTTCTGAGGAAGGGGCAGGTTTCTGTTTTAGAAAGACCCTGTATCTGTCGCATGGAGGGAAAATGGGAGGAGGCGAGACCAGGGCCAGAGACCAAGGGGGAGTCTGAAAGGAGAAGCAGCCAGGCCATGCAGGGGCCTGGGGTCCAGGCAACAGGGGAGTGGATGGAGGCGGAGGTCGAGGAGGGGAGAGAAAGGAGACGTCTCAGAGGCAGTGGGTGGGCTGTGACAGCGGGGAGGAGACCAGGGGCCCCCAGTCCCACGAGGGGGTGGGGACAGCCCCTTCCCGAGAGGACCAGGGGAGGGCGTGCTTTTGGGAAGATACCTTTCTGAAAGGTTTGAGACCGCTCTGAGGTGAGCGAGAGCCATCTGGGGACACAGGGAGGCATCCTGGTTGACACTGGGCCATGGTCCTGGGACACGGGGTGAAAGCAGGGCCAGCGCCATCAGGGTGAGGTGAGGCCACAGGGCCTGGGGGGGTGGGGTGAACAGAGGCGCCAGAACCCCCCGCGGCCTCCCCGAGGCTGCCCTCGGCCACCCGCCCCCACCAGAGCCCAGCCTGCAGGGCAGCTGAGGACAGCCCGGGGACAGCCCGGGAGCACACGGGGACAGGTGAGCCCAGGTGTGCCCTGCCCGGGAGCAGGCTGCTGGGCCTTGGAGCAGCAGCCAGAGCCATTGAGGTGCCGGAATAGCAACTGGGCAGCCCAGAGACGCCTGCCAGGCGCCCCCAAACCAATGTCAAGGGCAGACCACCCCCTGGCTTCACGCCGGAGTCAAACGAGGAACAGATTCTACTCTTTTCCTGGCCCAGAGCAGGGATCTGTTTCAGGCATGGCCTTCACCGGGGTCTCCCCAGAGCATGGACAGCACCATCATGCAGTAGGTGCTCATAAGTAGAGGAGTGAGTGATTTACTGAGCATTTACTCTGTGGCAGGCACCGCGGAGGGCCCTTCACAGCTCACACATTTAATCTCACAATGGCCTCGAGGGCTGGTCTCCAAGTCCCCCTTGGTCACCAGAATCCACGATGCTCAGATCCCCTGTATCAAATGGCACAGTGGGGCCAGGAGGCACAGCCTGCAGTCCCAGACACTCCAAAGGCTGAGGCAGGAGGATCACTGTGCCCAGGAGTTCGAGGCCAGACTAGGCAACATAAGGAGATCCTAGCTAAAAAAAAAACAACAGTCTTAATCTTCTTTCTTTCCTCCCTCCCTCCCTTTCTTTTTCTTTCTTTCTTTCTTCCTTCCTTTCTTCCTTCCTTCCTTCCTTCCTTCCTTCCTTCCTTTCTTTCTTTCTTTTTGGTACCAGGGTGTGAACCCAGGGGCTCTATACCACTACACCACATCCTCAATTCTTTTTGTTTTATTTTGAGGCAGGGTCTCACTAGGTTGCTTAGGGTTTCACTAAGTGGCTGAGGCCAGCCTCAAATTTGCAATCCTCCTTCCTCGGCCTCCTGAGTCCCTGGGATTACAGGTGTGCACCACCACACCTGGCTGGATCCTGTACCTTTAACCACAGTCCCACTGACCTGTCTGGGGCCCAGTCCTGCCAAGCCCTGGCAGTTCTGCCTTGTGACATTTCACTAACTGCTCTCTACCCTGTAGGGGGCTCCATGCTCTCTATTTTTCAGAAAGTGGGGACTCAGCAAGAGACGGTCCCTAGCCCCCACAAGATCCAAGCTGTGGAGGACCCCAGAGCCTCTGCAGAGGCCCACTGGGCAGACAGGGAGGGAGAAAGAACAGGTTTCTCAGCCCTTTGTGGGAGGCCAACGAGCAGAATGCCCCAGAAAGCCTGCCTAGCTTTGGACACAGAGCAGACCCAGATCCCCTCCCTGCAGGAACCGGGACAGCTCAGCCTCTGCCTCAGTTTCCCCACCTGCAGGTGGGGATCCTGAGGGTGCCCGCCTCACAGGACCCTTTTGGCACTGAGGCTGGAGAAGTGGCGGTCACCACTTACCAGTGGCCACCCCAGCCTCACCAAGTAGGTGTAAGAACTGCCCGAAAACCTTCCCCTGTCCCTCCTTTCTCCTCCCCGGTGACCTGGTTCTTCTCCCAGTACCAAACCCGGGCCTTTGGCACAAAGAGGGTTAGGCAGCTGCCCCAGGAGGCCTGCCAGGTCGTGGCCCTTGGCCGGTGCCCGCCACACCCACCCTGGTACCCAAACGGGGCCCCAGATCCTTGGAGACTCGATCCCTCCAAATTCAGGTGACTCCCCCGGCTCCAAATCACCAAACCCTCCCCGGTCCGGTGGCAGACAGAGCCCAGCCCCAACCGCGAAGGGCTGGGAGCCCGGGACCCCAACACACCATCTCCGAGGCCCAGCCTGGGTGGAGGATGGCGCTGATCTGGTGCAGCTGGCTCCTCCTCAGTGGTGAGTGGAGTGGCACCAGCACCCCAGGCCCCAGGGCCTGGGCGAGGGAGGGACCCCCAGCTGGGAGAGGCGAGGGCTGACCTGGTCCAGCATGTCGGTGGGGAGGGCAGTCTGTCCTGCCAAGAGGCACCAGCGTGGGGCAGCCAGGAACAGCCACCCACAGAGGTCTGAAGGGGTCTCCAGGGGTGTCTGTGACCAGAGTGTGATGCAGGGCGAGGGGCCCCCATTGGCCTTCACCCCGTGAGCTGGGGCGGCCTTGCCTGGCCGGTGCTAACTGGTAGCTGTGCCCCGAATTGGCAGCTTTGAGTAGACCTCTCAGCCTCAGTTGCCCACCGGAGAAATAGGTCTAACTTACGGAGACTGGCAGGTTCCCATGAGCAGCGTGGATGAGCACTCACTGTGTCCCTGTTTGGAGGGCCCTCCACGTGTCAACAAGCCCACTCATGACCCCACTTCACAGAGAAGACAGAGGCTCAGAGAGGTGAAGTCACCAGGCCAGGACACACAGCAGAAAGTGGCAGAGCTGTGTGATGGACCAGGTGCTCCTCACCACCCAGCCTCCTTCTCTCAGCCTGGAAAGCTCTGGAAACCAGGCCAGGCCTGCACTTCTCTCATGAGAAGTATCTTGGCCACCCACCTCAGGCCACCATGCGCAATGCAAGCCCAAGCAGCCCTAAGCAGCTCCGGAGGCTCATCTGAGAGGCACCAGGGGGGTAGATGACCTGACACTGCCCTGCCGACCGCGGTGGTGGCACTGTGATGGGCAGAGGAAGAGCCCAGTCTGGACTTCAGGACCCCTGATGTCTAACATGTGCAATCATCAAAACAGCTGGACTGGATGAGGAGGGGGTGCCCCTGGATGCCGCCTGAGGCTGCAGCCAACTGGACACCCCTGGTCCCTCTCAGGGTGGCTGGGCCCATGCTGGGCACTTGCTGTGTGCAGACCAGCCTCAGGCTCAGACTAGACCAGTTCAACCCCATAGCACCCCTCCCGAGACTGCACCCCTGGGCCTGGCTAACATTTATGGAGTGCCTGCTGTATACGAGGTGGCCAGTCCTCAGATCCCTATGTGAGGGTGAGGCTGAGTCCATGCAGATGGCCTCCACGGGAGCTGGGGGCGGGGCTGAGTGCAGAAGTCAGAGGGCTGCAGGCTCCATCCAGGTTGGTGTGACCTCACGTGCCCCGAGGACCTCAGGCCAAGATGCCCCTCTGCCCCAGAGCCAGCTCCCCTGCCAAACGGGGTGCTGGGTGGAGCCTGACCCTCTGCTCTCTCCTCAGCAGGGATCCTGAGCGCCGCCGCCGAGATCTCCATCACCCCCGAGCCTGGCCAGCCTGCCGAGGGGGACAATGTCACTCTGGTGGTCCGCGGGCTTTCGGGAGAAGTGCTGGCCTACAGCTGGTACGCGGGGCCCACGCTCAGTGTGACCCACCTGGTGGCCAGCTACATCGTGAGCACAGGCGACGAGACCCCGGGCCCGGCGCACACGGGGCGGGAGGCTGTGCGCCCTGACGGCAGCCTGGACATCCGGGGCATCCTGCCCGGGCACTCGGGCACCTACATCCTGCAGACCCTGAACAGGCAGCTGCAGACCGAGGTGGGCTACGGACACGTGCAGGTCTATGGTGAGACCCCCCTGCCCCCTGCCGTCCAGCTAGGCCTCCCACCGCCAAGCCCGCTTTTGAAAAAAAAAAAAAATCTAAAAAAATTTTTGATCATAAAAAAAATGCCTAAAATAACACTAAGGGGCTCACCTCCCTCGGGAGGGCTTCCCGGATTACACCTGCCTCCTGCACCCATTCTTTGTCCCGGCTGGGGATGCAGGGCCATGCCTCTGGCCTGGGGAGGGGCCCTGGGAGCAGGTGGTGGCGGCCCCTCCCGCTCCGTCTCTCGCCCCCACAGAGATCCTGGCCCCGCCCACCGTCCTCGCCAACAGCACGGCGCTGGTGGAGCACCGCGACACGCTGCGTCTGCTGTGCAGCAGCCCCAGCCCCGCGGAGGCCCGCTGGCTCTTCAACGGGGACACCCTGCCCATTGCAGTCCGCCTCGGCCTGTCCCCCGACGGCCGGGTGCTGACCCGGCATGGCGTCCGCAGGGAGGAGGCGGGAGCCTACCAGTGTGAGGTGTGGAACCCCATCAGTGTCAGCCGCAGCGAGCCGGTCAACCTGACCGTGTATTGTGAGTGCCCCTGGCGTCCAGAGACGCCTGACGCCCATGCTTCACAAACGGGGAAACTGAGGCCCAGAGAGGGAGCCCAGGGCACACAGCAAGTCTCCGGGCGGGCTGGGGCTAGGAACCAGGATCCCTCTTTAAATGCATCTGACCTGTCACCTAAAGAGCCACAGAGCAGCCGGTGTGGTGGCTGGAGCCTGTAATTCCAGTGACTCCGGAGGCTGAGGCAGGAGGATCTTGAGTTCGAGGCCAGCCTTGGCCACTTATCCTCAAAATAAAAAAATAAAAAGGACTGGGATGTGGCTCAGTGGTTAAGCACCACTGGGATCAATCCCCAGTACCAAGAGAAAAACAAAAAGCAAAACAACAGTACAGAACACCTTTGACATTCGAGTCATCCCTTGGTTTGCAGAGAAAAGACACTCATGTGGGTGTTTTGAAAAAGAAGCAGGGGAGGGAGGAACCGGGGAGCGGGAGGGGACAGAACCAAAAACATGACCAAAGCATGCAGTCACCCCCAGGGACAGCAGGCATGCAGCATGGAATCCTGGGAAAACAAATCACTGAGGTACCAGACCAGGGCATTCTAGCTGCCAGGGCTCTGGACGCTAGACCCTGAGAATCCCAGAAACCAGCCGCAGGGACGCCTTGACTCAGACTCTAATTCTAGAATTCCGGTGTCCAGAACCTTAGCCACCTAGTTTTCTAGAATCTTAGAACCTTAGTACCCAGAAGCCTCGACTCTCGAAGCCTTCAAATTCTAGATGCTTAGAAGGGCTTGCCAGGAAAAAAAATCCCTTGGACTTTATCTGTTTAATGAAGCCATAGATTTCAAACCTCCGGGCAATGTCGCTGGCCCGTCCACTCTTTCCACAGAGGAAAAACAGATCCCCAGGGAGGGGGTAGATTCTCAGACCCCAGAGCCAGTTAGGGACCAGTGGGGCCAGAGCAGGCCGAGCCCTTCTCTCCCCACCCCTGGGCCTGGTACCCCGGCCCAGCCTGGAGGAGGGCGCCCCACGGCCATCTCCCTCCTGCCCACAGTCGGCCCCGAGCGCGTGGCCATCCTCCAGGACTCCACCGCCCGCACGGGCTGCACCGTCAAGGTGGACTTCAACGCCTCCCTCACCCTGCGGTGCGTGTCCCGGTCCTGTCCAGAGCCCGAGTACGTGTGGGCCTTCAACGGGCGTGCCCTGCAGAGCGGCCAGGCCCAGCTGGACATCAGCGGCATGACGGCGGCCCAGGAGGGCACCTACACCTGCATCGCCAAGAACCCCCGGACCCTGCTGTCTGGGTCCGCCTCCGTGGTGGTCAGGCTCTCCGGTGAGTCGCCCCAGCCTGGCCCCGCCCGCTCCCCACCAGGCCAGCTGGCAGGTGGACTCCCAGCCCGCTCACTGGGCAGCCAGGTGGTCCCCTGGTCGTCCCGGCACCTGTCACCTGGAAAACAAATGGCACACCAGACCCTCTTCCCTGAGGACTGACAGAGGGAGGTGGGTCACGTGTCCCACTTGGGGGGTGGCGGAGGGGGAGGCCACCCAGAGGACCCTGCTCCAAATCTGGTCACCAGTTGCTTAGGACTTCAGCCACCCAGACAGCTGGACGCCTTTGCTGCCAACTAGATGACATGGTCATCTGGCCCGACGATGGCACACACCTGGAAAGTCCCAGCCAGGCGGTTGGCAAATGGAAAATCACAACCGGAGACGCCGCCTGCTTGCCTCTGCCCTAGATGGCTGGGATGGGGTCAGTGCACACGGCCGGCATTTCCAGGGCCATCCGGAGGCTCAGGGGACCTTTGCTTATCCCCTGGGGATGGTGGCTTTGAACACTGGGGCCTCATTAATTCCATCTTGGTTCCTTCCTAAGTGGCCATCATCCCCCAGGGACAGTGGGGACAGTCCTTCCCTTCATCCTCCCTCCATCCCTCCCGCTAACAGGCTGGGTCTCATCCCAAGGGTGGATACTCTTTCACCCAGAGCACGAGTGGCAGCCCAGAGGTAAGTGGACCTCCTGCCCCGCCCTGCCTGGGGCCTTGGCAGCAGGAGATGACCTTGGGCGCTACCCAGCCCCGCCCGTGCAGGCGACATGGGGTCTGAGGAGTGCAGGTATGCGCTGGGGTGAGCCCAGCACCCTGCAGGGGCCTCCCAGACTGTCAGCAGCCCCGCTGTTCCCTGCTTGGGAGAGATGCTGGTCAGAGAGCAGATGCGGCTCTGGTGAGCGTCCCGTCAGAGGGCGAGATGCCGTCTGGTGGGGACACGTGGTCTCCAGGAGTTCTCTTCTGTTTTGGTTTTCTAACTCTTGGTCTGATGGGGGAGACACATTTCCCGCCTTTGGGGTACTCCCAATCTGATGGGGGAGTCCAGGTCCCTGTTTTCTAGGGATTTCTAATCTGATGGGAGACATGTGCTCCCCCTACTTCGGGGGTTCCCAACCTCATTCCACCCCACCAATGTGCAATTTATCAGTCTGATGAGGAGACGGACTCCCCACCTTGGAGGGACTTTCCACCTGATGAAGGAGATATGACCTCTTCCTCTAGAGTCTTTAAATCTGATGGGGGAGCTGGCCCCCCACATTCTTGAGTCTCTTGATCTGACAGGAGAGCTATCATCTGGGGGTCACAACTCCTAGCTATCTGATGGGGGAGACACGGCCTCCACATTCTGAACTTTCCAATCTGATGGAGGAGACATGGCCCAGCTCCCAGGGTCCTCCAGGTTGCCCTGCCCTGAGGTTGGAAAGTCCTGGTCTGACAGGGACGCACACCTTGGGACATGGCAGGCTCCCTCCAGACACAGATCCCCTGCATCCTGTCTCCTCCCCAGCGCCCAGGTTGACGGCCCCAGTCAACTGGGGTGGCACAGAGGAGACAGCCGGGGGCAGGGACGCCATGCCCAGTGCAGTCCCACTGACCCGGCCCCTCTCTCCCCAGCGGCGGCCGTCACCATGATGATCGTGCCTGTGCCCGCCAAGCCGATGGAGGGCCTGGACGTGACCCTGACCGTGCAAGGCTACCCCAAGGACCTGCTGGTCTACGCCTGGTACCGTGGGCCCGCCTCCGAGCCCAACCGGCTCCTCAGCCAGCTGCCATCGGGGAACTGGATCGCGGGCCCCGCGCACACCGGCCGGGAGGTGGGCTTCGCCAACTGCTCGCTCCTGGTGCAGAAGCTGAATCTCACGGACGCCGGTCGCTACGTGCTCAAGACTGTCACCCTGCAGGGCAAGACGGACACGCTGGAGGTGGAGCTGCAGGTGGCCCGTGAGTGTGGGGACGGGGGGCTCCGTGCACACAGGGGCTCCCAGACGGGCGTCAGCCTCCCTCTTGGGCTGGGGAGCCTTCCCAGTGGCTCTGTCGTCTTCATCCACCCGAGGAGCCAGGCCGGGAGGAGAGATGCTCCTCCATCAGGCTGATCCCAGAGTAAAGCCTTCTGTGACTTCTCGCTCCCCAAAGAGGGACAGCAGAGCGAAGGCTCTTTTGAGAAAGGAGCATGGTCTGAGGCGAGGCATCTTTACCCTGTGAGTGAGTGGACCCAAGCCTAGGAGATGTGGCCGCCTCTCCAGGTCGGGCCACTGGGCTGAGGCTGCACCTTTGTCTCCCTGTCCGACCAGAGACCGGTGGGGGTGAGTTGGCCTCTCAGTTCAGACCCGGAGTTCCTGGACAGCAGAGCTCACTTCTCTTTCTTTCTTTTGGAGCAAGAGTCAGGACAAAATTTCCACCATCACACAGTGAAGTGAATTTTTCAAACTGAACTAAGGATGATCTCTATTAGAATAGAGGCTTCTAAGCATGGGGTTTGTCTCCACCATCAGACTGGGAGTTCTCAGATGTTAGGGACCAGTCTGCCCATCAGACTGGGAACTCCCAGAGTCAGGGCCCATGTCTCCTCCGTCACACTGGGAGCTCCCAGAGTCAGG
>JAJEJO010000830.1:323421-386372 GCA_020662805.1 Glaucomys volans
TCAGGGCCCGTGTCTCCTCCATCAGACTGGGAGCTCCCAGAGTCAGGACCTGTGTCTCCTCCATCAGACTGGGAGCTCGCAGAGTCAGGGACCAAGTTCCTACCATCAAACTGGACACTCCCAGAGCTCATAGAGGCTTATGTCACTTAGGCAGGTGCATTAGACAGGAAGCAATCAGACATGGGAAGGTCATTTCCTGGGTGCGGAATCTTGCCTCCCCCATCAGACTGGGGGTTCTCAGAAGTCCCTGCCTGAGCCAGGGAAGGTTTTGCCACCCTCAGGATGGAAGGGTCCAGGATGGGGCCCCCGGCTGCCAGACACTCCCTACACCCTGCTTCTCCATTCCCTTACTAAGCCTTGGTGGCCTGAGTGACTGGGGGGAATGCTGGTCAAGGACAAGGGGCCCCCAGCAAAGCCTGGGAACGCCCTTTCACCTGTCTCTCTCCTCACAGTCCACCTCCCTCCCTCCCACGAGGACCAGCGCCACCTTCCTGAACCTGAAACTGGCAGAGGCTGAGCGCCAGGAGGCGGGGAGGCAGGGAGGCCGGATGGGCAGGGCAGCGGGTGGGCACAGGGGCAGGCCGCCTGCTGATGGCCGCCTCTGCCTCCTTCCCCTCCTCCCTCACAGCCCTGGCGTAGCAGCGTGGCCTTGGAGACCTCCGGGGAGAAGGGGTCTCCTCGCCATCTCCCCACCTCCGCCCCGAGGGGAGGACCCTGCTGGGGCAGGGATGCTGGCCGAGATCCTGGGACCTGCGCACCTAGACTTAGTGCCGGCGGGACTCCGCCCGGTCGCTGCCGCCTGGAGCCGCGGGGCCATAAACGTCCTGAGAACCGCACACGTGTGTCCGCCTCTCCTTCCACCTCTGCCAGCTCGGCCACGGGGGGGGGGGGGGGGCTCCTTGACTTCCGCCTCCACCTGAGGTTGTCCCCAGTCTGGGCACATGCGAGCATAGCGATGTCCCGATCGCCCCTCCTCCCACCCCCGCCCAGGCCCTTCCCACAGCCACCCTGGTTAGACCCGCAGGGCCTGCTCTTTGCTCTTCAGGGGACCAAAGAGTCCCCTCCATGGAGCACCAGCGTCAGGTGACACAGGGCACTGCAGAGCCTCTACACAACACCTCGCTGTCACACGGGCCCTGCAGCAGGCTACTCGTGATTAGGGGATGATTCTTAAGAGTTCTGGCACCTTCTGGACCCGCCCACCCGTGTAACTGAAGATGCCCCTTTGTGGGAGCCATGGTCCTAGATGCCCATGAGAGGCGACTCCCATGAGGGGCGGTGGGGAGCCGGGAGCGTCTGAGCCACAGGCCCCACCCAGCCAGGATGTCCCACTAGAGAAGCTCCTGGCAGCAGCAAGGCCAGAGTTCAGGCTGGGGCCAGGAAGAGATCTGCCCCGAGGTAGAGACGCTGTTCTGGGGATGGTGTTGAGCTGGGTCGGTGGGAGGTGAGGACCTTCAGATGAGGCTGGAAAGTCTGCACTGTAGTCCTACATTTGCCACGGATTCACTCAAGCCTCACTTTGTCCATCAGTAAAACCTGTGGGCTGGGGAGAACTCAGCTTTTTTTTCCTTTTTCTTTCTTTTTTTTTTTTTTTTTTTTGGCACGGGAGATTGGATTGAACCTAGGTGCGTTTTACCACTGAGCCACAGCCAGGCCCATTTCATCTTCTATTTTCAACTCACTAAGCTGCTTAGGGCCTCACTGAGTTGCTGAGGCTGGCCTCAAACTTGTGATCCTCCTGCCTCAGCCTCCTGAGTCATTGGGATTATAGGTGTGCTCTACCATGCCCAGCCTCCAACCTATTTTTAAAAACCTCAGAGTCCTTTCCAAATGCCAAGTTTACATGGCAGGATGCCGTGTTATTTAAACTAGAAAAGAAACAAATGTAGATTTCAATTCCGAATCTATACATTCCTCCTTCCCCCACCAAAATTCTCTACACATGAAAAAAAAAATCCCAAGTATAATACTTGGATTACAGAGGCAATTAAAATGCAAGATATCAACAGGAAACAAAAGATAGTAAAAATGCTACGTATCAAAACCTGTGGGATCTGACTAAAGCCACCCTTGGAGGAAAAATCATAGCTTAAATGCTTTAAGGCACTGAGAGTACTGGAGTGGGGGGAAGCTTGGAAATGAACAAAACAAGTTGTCCACTGAAGAAAATGGAAAAGTGCACAAAATAAACCAAGGGAGAGAAACGGGGAGGAGTTAGAAAAGATAAAAGCATGGAAATGCGGTGGGGCACACCTGCAATCCCAGCAGCTCGGGAGGCTGAGGCAGGAGGATCACAAGTTTGAGGCCAACCTCAGCAACTTAGTGAGGCCCTAAGCAACTTAGCAAGACCCTGTCTCTAAATAAAAAATGAAAAGGCCTGGGGATGTGGCTCAGTGGGTAAGCATCCCTGGGTTCAATCCCCAGGACCAAAAAAAGAAAAGACAAGAAAAAGGTGCTGGCTTTGGCAGCACATATACTACAATTGGAACAATCCAGAGATTGGCACGGTCCTTGCACAAAGATGGCACACAAGCTCCGAAATGTGCCACATTAAAAATAAATAAAGCAGAAACAGAACACAAATAACAAAGAGATAGAAGAGATCGACATCAAAGGTAGAAAGAGCAGCCGATCTGGTTGAGGCTAGGTGAGCTCAGCACAGGCCCCGAGAGAGGAGGAGAGGAGCAGCGCGCGGCTCCCGCCGCCACGCGGGCTCCTTCCCAGGAGCATCCGAAACCCGCAGGTACTCGCTTTCCCAGACTGCCTTGCAGCCACTGATGACCATGTGACCAATTGGGGCCAATGAAGGAAGGGAAGAGCCTAAAGTTCCACCCACTGACTCCACCCACCCGCCAGGAGTCTCTAAGGAGCTGGAATCGGACTCCAAAGTGGAGTCTCAGGGCGATGGTAAGGCTAGGGGCCAAGGATGGATTTGAACCCCAATACTGTTAACCCAAATACTTTCCGGTCCAGCAAAAGGAAAGAGCTTTCAAATCCGCCCCCTCCCCGACCCACGTTGGCAGAGGGGCGTAGGTATGGGTTAGGATTTTCCTTCAGTAGCTGGTAAGAGAAATCAGAAATAACACAATCAATCAAACAGGACAGGAAACAAATATGTAAGATAAAGGAGAAGCTTGTCTACATAGGAGTAGCTTTCATGGATACAGGATTATTTTTCTCATGCATAAAAAATTCCCAGAAACAAATTATTCAGGGCTGGAGTGGAGGCCCCAGAGACAGTTCTTTCTGCTCCATCATCCTTAGCTTGAGGCTTCTATTCTCTCAATCATCTCATGGCCCAAAATGGCTGCAGGAGCTGCAGGGGTCTCACTCGTGTTCCAGGCGAGAAGCAAAAAGAAGGGCACAAAGGGTAAAAACAGCCTCCAGCTAGTTTATGGGAGGCACCCCTTCTAAGAGACTTTCACCAAAGTCCCATCGAGCAACTCTGACCTACATCTCATTGGTCAGTCTCAGGCACATCATGGGCCCACCTGCAAGGGAGCCTGGGAAGGAGGGTCTTTTCCTTGGGTATGCTGCTGCCCCAAATAACATCAGGGTTCTGGGATTAATGATGGCAGAGACCACGAGCCCCAGGTGGGCAGGTGGCCGGCTCTGCATGCCAGGTCTTAGAACTCCTGCCTCTCCAGCTGGACAAAATGACCCTTCTCACTTACACCCCGGGAAAGAGCCAAGGCTACAGCAGCAACTGGGGCAGACGGGTCCCACGGGGTTGTGCGCCATCGATGCAGAAGGAGGCCAGCAGGAGGGGCAGAAGGAGGGAAGGCCAGAGGAGGCCGCTCAGGTTTCTAGGTCAGGCAGATTCCATATCCTCAGGGTGTGGAGGCTCAGATATCCCCAGGACCCAGTCTCCCGTCCTTCTGGGTATCTCTGGGCTCTTCTACTGAATCCTCCCAAGCAGCCCAGCCCCTTCCTTACAGTCCAGGAAAGAGCAGCAGTAACCACACACCAGCTGGGCGCCAATGATGCACGCCTGTAATCCCAGTGACTCAGGAGGCTGAGGCAGGAGGATCTTGAGTTCAAGGCCAGCCTCAGCAATTTATCCAGGCCCTAAGCTGTGGGACTTGGGCACTTTGCTCATCCTCCTGTGTCAGATGGAGATAATCGTACAGCCACATCCTGGGATTGTGGAAAGGACCAAATGAGCTCATCCTGGAGGCAACTGGCACGTAGCCCCCCACAGATAAGGGCCCCTTAGCTTTTGGCAACACACAGATGAATTCCAAAGCAGCACTTCTGTGCAAGGTCTTCTTCCCCCGGGATTTAATTACCCTGACTAACCAAGCTTGGCTTGTTCTCTGTCACCCATGACACGCCTGACACCGTGATCACCAAACCGGCCCAGGAGGCACGTGATAAGCATCAGCACGACCCGGCTTCTGGCGTCACTTGGAGCTCCCGCAGGCTCCAGGAGAGGGGTCTCGGCAGAAGCTCCGGCTGCTCCTCAAAGTCTTCCTTTGAAATGGGGCTGTGTTTTCCAAATGCCCTACCTGTTTATTAAAAGCATATCCCATTAGGATATCCTCCACTGGGGAGGCTGAGGCAGGAGGAGCACAAGTTTGAGGCCAGCCTGGGTGACTTTTTAACTTTTTGTTCTTTTTGGTACTGAGGATTAAACCCAGGAGTGCTTAACCACTGAGCCACACCCCCAGCCCTTTTTATTTTTTGAGACGGGGTCTCACTAAGTTGCTGAGGCTGCCCTCCAACTTGTGATCCTCCTGCCTCAGCCTCCTGAGTGGCTGGGATTACAGGTGGGCGCCACCACGCCCCGCTCCCTGGGTGTTAGCTGGGAATTCAAAGGACCCAGATGCAGGGGCCGCCTGAACAACAACAGAAAACAAGAAAAATGAGGTACAAAGAAGAGAAGGAAATTTGCCCCAAATTACTCAGCCAGGACTTGGCTCCGAGAGGGCAGGAGCCAGCCCAGGGCTGCACAGCTCCTTTCTTCCTCTGCCTGGAGGTGGCCAGGGCAGCTCCCAGCTCCCCGTGAAGCCACAGCCCTTGATCCTGCCAGCCCTGGGGCCTCTGCCTCTCGGCCCCCAGTCCCTGTGAGAGGGGCGGGAGTGACCTTGAGGCCAGCGCACACAATGGCCCAGTCCCTCTCTGGAGCCCTGCCAAAGAGAGGAAGGAAGCCTGCCCTGTTTTTCTCCCTGGACTGGAATGTCAGACAGCAGGGAGCAAGGAGAGGAGGGAGGAGGAGGAGGAGGAGAAGGGAAGAGGGAAAGAGAAGAGAGTGGGTGATGGAGGAGCGGGAGGAGGGTACCAGGCACTAGGTGCCAAAACCGGACTTTGGGAACCAAGGCAGAGTCTGGGCAGCTTCAGCCCATCCTGATAACCGGTTCTGAGCACAGAGAGGGCATCCCTGCCCCCGAAAGTTGCATAGGAGCAGGGTGTCAAAGGGCCTGACCTGCGCTTCGAACTGCAGGCAGAAGCTCCCCGAGTCCCCGCAACAGCTTTCAGAAACAGGGGCTGGTGTGCCCATTCCTCAGAAGAGGAAGCTGAGGCTCCCAAAGGTGAGATCGCCTTTCCTGGGTCATCTCCAGCACGTACTCCAAAGACCTGCACTTCGTCCTCCCCCCATCTACTGCACTGCCTCCGGGCTCCTGTCTGAATAAACCCAGCTCCTGCCTCAGGGCCTTTGCACTGGCCACTCCCTCTGCCTGGAGGCTCTCCCCCAGATTCCCCATGCACTCCGTTCCAGCCTCTGCTCCAGCGTCGCTCGGAGGGGCCGCCAAACCCCCAAAGATGCCGGCTTTGCTCCTCACGGGCATGCATCACACAGCCCTCAGCCTGACATTCTGTATTTCTCCCTTCGCTCCTCCTTTATCCCTCTCTCCAGTGGGGATCCCCATGCAGCAGGAGTTCAGTGTCTCTGTTCCCCCTGGTGTGTCTGTCCCCAAGTCTGTTCCCAGCACATAGTAGGTGCTCAATAGACACTGGTGGTCTCGACGATGGCACCTGTCCCACCTGTGGATAAAACTTTCGGTGAGTTACTCTGTTGGTCGCCCACTAGTGTGCCACACGTCACCCCAAACCCAGCAGACTGAGCCCCTCAGGTCCTGGGGGCTGGGGGCTCACCGGGGCTTCCCCTCTGCAGCTCTGAGTGGTCACAGTCAGGGGCGGCTGGGCTGTGGCTCACAGCTGGGCTTGCTCACCTGGCTGCCGGCAGGGACACCCACCTCCTGGCCACATGGACCCATCCACAGAGCCGCCCAGGTGTCCATGTGACAGGGGACCGCCAGAGCAGGTGACCCAGGGAGAGTGAGGAGGGCGCCACGGTGCCTCCAAAGTCACACGCTGTGCTGGAAGGAAGTTGCCCGTCCAGCCAGGCTCAGGGGAGGAGAGTTCCTTTCCACCTTTGAACAGGAGGGTCACAGAAGAGGTCACGGCTGTGTCCAAAACCCGCAGCTAGCAAGGAAAGCCCTGAGCAGCCAGTGCAAGAACTGGCAGGAGGCTGGGCGAGACAGCTCAGGCCTAGCATGTGCCCCCAGCGCCGCAGCCACACACGCACACGAGGGGCTAAGATGGCCAGCCTTGTGCCCACTCCTGTAATCCCAGCAGCTCAGGAGTCTGAGGCAGGAGGATCACAAGTTGGAGACCAGCCTCAGCAACTCAGCAAGGCCCTAAGCAACTTGGTGAGACCCTGTCTCAAAATAAAATATAAAAAAGAACTGGGATGCCACTCAGTGGATAAGCGCCCTGGGTTCAATCCCTGATGCCAAAAAAATAAATAAATAAAAAGAGCAAGAGTGAATGCCCAGGGCCCTCCGTCCGCTCCGGAGGCCGTGACAGCCCAGAGCCCGGCCTCCTGAACGACCGGAGTGTTTTCCTTGAAGTTCTGGAAGCTGGAAGTCCATCCAGGGGCCAGCCAAGCGGGTCTCCTCCCGAGGCCGCTCCTCTGGCCGGGGGCAGCTGCCATCCTGCCCTGGGCTCACATGTGTAGGAGACAGACAGACAGACAGACAGGGGGAGCCCCTGGTGTACCTTCCTGTAAGGACACTGACCCCTCAGTCAGGTCCCCACCCTGATGGCCCCGTTCCCCTCAGTCCCCTCCAGGGCCCTGTCTCCAGACGTGGTCAGTGGGGACGGAGGAGGGGGACACCAACATGCCGAGGGCAGGGAAAGGACAGCCTGTCTCCCAGCTGCAGGACCAGTGTGGGCAAACAACTGGGCTCAGTAAATCCTGACAAGCAAATGAATGGACCCACGGGACCACTGACCGGCGCCATGCTGCGCAGGTTCTCGGTGAGGCGCGGGAGCGGGTGAGCGGGAAACAGATGCTGGGTGTCCCCTGGACAGGTCGTCTCAAGCGCCCTGCAGGCGCTGGGCATGCGATTTGGTTTTGCTGTTTGTTTGGGGGTTTTGCTTGTTTGTTTTTGGTGGTGGGGATTAAACCCGGGCGCTTAACCACTGAGCCACGTCCCCAGCCCTGTTTGTATTTTATTAGAGATGGGGCCTTGCTAAGTAGCTGAGGCTGACCTTCAACTCACAATCCTCATGCCTCAGCCTCCTGAACCGCTGGGATGACAGGTGTGAGCCACTGTGCCCACCCCACTCTGCTCTTGTGGGCTCTCCTGTGACCCGTCACCTGTCATGGCCTGTCACCCGTCACCTTCCCTTCTGCTGTGAAATCTCCCTCCGTCTCTTCCTAAGGGTCCCCGGCCGGGGCGTAGGGCCACGGGGAAGGCAGGAAAACCCTCTCTCAGACCGTCCTGAACTTCATCTCATCTGCAAAGTCTCTTTTACCATCTTCGGTCACGTTCCCAAGCTCCAGGGTTCCAACTTGGATATCTTGGGGGAGAAGAGGACGTTTTCCAGCATAAGCACAAGGTGAGGGCTGTAGGACCAGAGGAGCATGCAGGGTGGAAAGGTGACAGGGAAGATTCCAGATTGAGAGCCCAGCAGGTGCAAAGGCCCGGAGGCAGGAAAACAGGTTCAAGGGCAGGAAGTGGCCTTGAACAGGAATGAGGAACAGGGGTTGTGCAGGAACAAACAGGCCGTGGTAAGGACTCTGGCCCTCTCCCAGGGGAAGTGGGACCCATAGAGGGCTCTGGGCAGAGACTGGACAGGCCCTGACTCAAGTTCAAGGGTCCCTCAGGCCACCAGTCAGGAGCGGACACACTAAAAGAGAAGAAGCAGGTCTGCAGGCTCCAGTCCTGAGCAGCTCCTAGGTGAGACGGGCAGGCTGCAGGCCGGGCGGGACCCGAGGCGGATCAAGACTGCTCAGAGGGCAGGGAACAGCCCGTCCTGCCTTGTCCCCCGGGGCACATGCACTCCAGGAGGGAAGTTGGTGACAGGTTGCGGACTGTGGTTTTCACCCCTCCCATGGGGCCCCATCCTCCCCCCCAACTTCCCTCCTGTCCTCCCCTTGATGATGGGGAAGCCTGGTTTTCCCCTAACCCAGCAGACACCTCTTCCCTCTGCCCGTCCCTGCCCTCCTGCCTCGGGAAGCCCCGAGCACGCCTCCTAGAATGTCCCTGCCACCCGTCCATCCAGCCAGACCGGCCCCAAAAGGGGAAGTGGGTCGCCCACAGTCAGCAGGCCTGTGGTCCACTGAGGACAGCAGGGCCTCATCTCCCCCATGTGTCCCCTGGGGGACCCAGAAGCCTTTCCATGTTTCCAATTCCTCCCAGGGGTCACAGGCTCCAAAGGAAGCCTGCGCTCTCCCCAGGCATTCTGCAGAATGGGCGGACTTGAACCTCGGTCTCTGAAGGATGTGTTCATTGTAAGCACGGAGGGGAAGACAAACCCGGCCCTGCCCCGCCAGGTTCAGTGGAGACACAGACCTGTCCCCAGATAGGGCACAGTGGTGGTCAGGGCTGAGATGTGGGGGAGTGCAGACCATGGGCGCTTTGAGGGTTCAGGGAGGGCTCCTGGAGGAGGGGACAGCTCATGGGAGAACTAGAGGATGACCAGGCATTGATAGGTACAAATGTGACCACAAAAGGGAACCGTGTGTGCAAAGGCCCGGGGGTATGTTCTGAATCGGAAGCGTTTGAGGCTTCAAGGTTCGACTGAAGCACAGGGTGGTTCAGGCCAGTCTGGTGGCCTGAGGGTGGACTTCCTCCAAAACCAAAGGAAAATGGTGAAGGAACAAGAGACAGGAGTAACTTTGAACTTCAGAAAGGCCCTCGCCCACTCGCTGGCCCGTGGAGGGCGGACACAGGATCACAGTGCGGGGTGATGGGGACTGGGACCCACTCTGGACTCCACGGTCCCGCACTCGCTCGGGACGGGCGGCCCGGCGCACAGGAGCCGCGAGGTGGCGCCGATGCACCATTAAGCCGGGTCTCCCTCCGCCAGGGTCCGGCCGGGGCAGAGCTGGCCCGGCTTTGGGTCCTCGCCCGGGGTTGGCGTCCCCGCATCGGCGGGAACCGGCTGAGCTGCAGCAGGCGCGGCGCCTCGGGCTGGCCCGTCACCTCCTCCGGCAGACGCGCGACGCTCCTCCCCCATCAGACCCGCAGGTTTTGTGTCCCTGTCGGTTTGCGGGGCGCCTCACCCCACCTCGAACTCGCGGGAGCCCTTCAGCCCACCACCTGGAGCTGTGTCCCCAACAGGGCCGAGGGGCCTGGGCTCCCTCTCCGGCTGCAGCCCGGGCGGGACGCTGCCCGGGCTCTGCGGGCCCGGGCCCCGACCCTCCCGGCCCGATCCGGCCACCTGCCCCCCGACGTGGAGACGGAGCCTGGCGCTCGCACGGTGCCCGGGCCCCAGCCTCCCATCAGACCAGAGGGAGAGACCCCTCCCGTCCTCTGACGCCCCGGAAGGCGTGCACCCATTTTCCTGAGAAGGAAACTGAGGCACAGGAAGCAGGAGCCCGTTCTGTCGCTGGCGCCGCCCCGCCGCCCCACCCTGGTAACTCCCCTGGCACCAGGACCCGGGGAATTCTGCCCCACCGGCCTCGCTTGGCGCCAGTGGCAGCCGGGGTTAAAGTCCAGGGCAGGCACCACGCCAGGGAGGGAGAGGCTGAGCAGGGAGGCCACTCCCTCCCTCCGGGGGTTCAGCGTCCTCTTCAGGTCAGGTTCTGTGGCCCTGAACCTGGAACTCCGCTGCCTCGGCTTCCCCATCTGTAAGGAGCAAAGGGCATGAAGCACCAAGGCTCCCGAGTCAGACTCCAGAGGTGCCAGTGCAGGGCCCCTCGACCTGACCTGCCGGGGACCTGGGAACCACAGTTCCACCCGCACCCCCACCCCGGCCTCAGTTGCTCCAACTTAGAAATGGATACACCTGGCCGGTGGTTGTAAGGACTGTGAACTCCACATCAGAAGCCCTTGGGGGGAACGTGGCATGGACCCACCCTCCCCCTCCCTGACACACCTCTAATGCAGGCTACCTGTTTTCTCAAGGTCACAGTGGCTCTCCTGGCCTTGCAGACTCTTCTCCCACCACAACCAGAGGGGTCTTTCCAAAACTCAACCTGCCCCTGCTCAGAACCTGCTGTGGCTCCCTAGTGCTCTCAGGAGAAAACCCCTATAGCGGCCTAGCTACAGGCCTGCCGGGGCTGCATGGCCTGGCCACCCTCCCCTCTGGACTCCTCAAAAGTCCTCTGGCCCACTGGCCACCAGCGAGATCAGCCTTGCCTGATCTCCAACCAGGCCTGCACCTCGCCACAGTCTCCCCCCCCCCATGGACGGAAGTAAAGGTGACTCTCCGGGAGGGGGACTTTGAGCCCAGGAGGGCAGGGCCAGGCTGCTGTCACCCTTTTGTCTCTGGGGTGAAGAAAGGCAGGGGCACAACAGACGGTCGCTCCTCTTCTCATCTTACTTGTCTAACTTATTTGGAGGCTCTGCTTCAGAACGGCCCCTGCATGCAGACGTCCTTCTTCTCTCTGTGTCAACAGCCGCACCTTGGTCCCGCCACTGTCCCCTGCGGCCTGGACTGGGCACTGCTCCTCCCTGGCTTCCTGTCTGGAGCCTGAGCCTCCACCAGAGCAGCCTGCTCCTCCCAGGCTCAGGACTCTCCATGGCTCCCAACTCCCCTGAAATGCTCAGCCCTACCTACGGGTCCTGTGTTCACGGATTCGACCGACCTCAGCTGGAAAATATTTGGGGGAAAATTGTGTCGGTGCCGCCGCACAGGCTGGGTACATGGAATTCCCCCAACCATACAGTATGGCAGCTCCTTACGGAGCACTGAGGGAGTCCAGGTGCCCCGGCCATCTGGCATATACAGGAGGATGGGGGTGGGTTCTGCACAAATACGATGTCATCTCATGTGAGGGATTTGAGCATCTGTGGAGCTGGGTGTCTGTGGGGTGTCCTGGAAGCAGTCCCCAACAGACACCAGAGAACCACTATGAAAACCAAAGTCCCAACCAGGTGTGGTGCCTCACGCCTGTGATCCCAGCAACTCAGGAGGCTGAGGCAGGAGGATCATAAGTTTGAGGCCAGCCTCAGGAATTTAGAGAGGCCCTAGGCAACTTAGTGAGACCCTGTCTCTAAATAAAAAATTAAAAGGGCTGTGGATGTGGCTCAGTGGGAAAGTGGCCCTAGGTTCAATCCTCAGTATCGGGGGACGGGGAAGTAAATTTTATCCTATATAAATCATACCTCCCACAGGTGATTTTTTTTTTTTTTTTTTTTTTTTTAATTTTGAGGCAGAGTCTCTCTAAGTTGCTGAAGATCTTGCCAAGTTGCTGAGGCTGGCCTCAAATTTGCAACCCTCCTGCCTCAGCCTCCTAAATTGCTGGGATTGCAGGCAGACAGCACCACACCTGGCCTACAGTTGATTGTTTTTCCATTTATTTTTCTAGTGCTCAGGAATGAGACCCAGGGCCCCAAGCATGCTTGGCACTCTACCCCTGAGTTACAACACCAGCCCTGAAGTTGGATTTTTAGATCAGCAGTGCTGAGGTCTTGGGTCTCACTGTGGGCACTCAAGACAGGGTGACCAGCGAACAGAAGGGCCTGCGAGCTTCGGGTGGAGCTGGTCACAGACAAGAGCGGCTGACAAGGGCCCCTCTCAGGAGGGTGAGTCCTGGGCTGAGCTGCCGGGGCCCTCCCTGTGTCCCTTTGAACCACGGGCACTCCTTTAGGACCTGGAAAAGCCAGTAAAGCCGTCTTTGGGTCCCAGAGGGATGACACCAGGGCCACACAATTCAGAGTGCGGTTAGGGACCGTTGTAGTTCGAAGGACTGGACAAACCCAGCCCCCAAGCCATCTGCTGTTTGGGACAGTGCTGGGGACCCACAGAGAGGCCAGTCCAGGGGGCCCTCACAGCCCCTCCCATGGCGGACTTGGCCTGTCCCCAGACAGTGACCTCCCAGAATGGCTAGCACCCGGGTTAGGGAGCCCCAGGGAGCTCTGATCCAGCTTGAGAAGAGATCAGGGAGGGCTCCCTGGGGAAGAGAGCAGGAGCTGAGGCCCGGAGGCCTGTCTGCGGTCTGCATCTCAGAGCGGGAGGCCCAGCTGGAGGCCGCAGTGGAAGGAGTGCATGTGGCATAGGCCTTGGCCAGGAGGTGGGGAGGGCCGCAGGGGGAGATAAGGCAGCAGCCAGACGGCGCCTGTCTGTGGCCGGAGCTGGACTTTCTCCTGCTGACGCCCCAGGCCTGAGCAGCTTCCTCAGGATCCACCCATGTGTGCAGGGAGGCCCCTGCAGGGAGGCCAGGGGAGAGGCCAGGAGGGCGCAGGGAGGCCACAAGAAGGAGAAACCGCAACCAGGGCCTCCCGGGGGGAGGCCCGCAGGTAGGCTGAGGAGCGGCCTCTTCTCTCTTCTCAGTTCCCACGGCCAGGCTGGCGGCTGGAGGAGCTTCCTGGTTCAGGTGTTGAGAGAGGAGCCCGGGCTGGGGGGCTGGGGGCGCACGCAGGAGGAGCTCTTGCCTGGCTGCGTGAGGCCCTGGGTGTCTGTCTCCCTGCACAAAGAAGAAAAGAGGGCTGGGGATACAGCTCAGTTGGTAGAGCACCTGCCTCGTAAGCACAAGGTCCTGGGTTCGAGCCCCAGCACCGCAAAAAAGAAAAAAAAAATCGTTTCTAAGACAGTGAGTGTGAGGTTTGCCCAGGACACATTTCCACCCTTCCTAAGTGTCTGTGGGAGTCTCTGGTTTGGGTGCTGGGCTGGAGGGACCCAGGCCTCCTGCACACCACGCACCCACAGACCTGGCGTCCCCCTGCATGCTTCCTGAATTGTTCTTCATTTTGTCTTTCAAAGTTCTTATTTTTCATTATTAGAAACACAAAAGCTCTGATATAATTGAGAGTCAGAATTTGCAGATGACAAGTTAAACGCGTATCTCGAACGAACTTGAATCTGACGTGATGCAGAACACCCATGAGTATGCCCAGAGCAAGGACACACTTGAGCCACTTTTAGCGAAATAAATTGTTCTTGTTTCCTTAAATTAGATTCTTCTTTGCTCCTTAAGATTGAGGATTGAAGCCGGGCTCAGGGCATGCCTATAATCTCAGCGACTCGGGAGGTTGAGGCAGGAGGATTGTGAGTTCAAAGCCAGCCTCACAACTTGGCGAAGCCCTAAGCAATCTAGTGAGACCCTGTCTCAAAGTCAAAAATAAAAAGGGGCTGGGGATGTAGCTCAGCGGTAAAGCACCCCTGGGTTCAGTCCCCAGTACCCCCCAAAATATATATATACATATATATGATTGCAAGTTTCTTTGATCACTTATGCTAAGATTCATTCATTCACTGCGGACTCTGCGAGGTCCTGCTCTGTTCTAGGCCCAGACACAGGGGAGAACGAATAGTTAAGTCCTTGCCTTCAGGAAAACCGTGTTCATGGACAGCCCCTGTGCACCAGGCTCCTCTAGGTGTATGTACACACATGACATCACCCACTGAGCTGCTGGAAAGTTCTATCATCCCCACCATACCAGTTAGGAAACAGAGGCACAGGATTCTGGAATCCCCCCACTTTTTTTTTTTTTTTTTTTGTACCCAGGATTGAACCCAGGGGTGCTTTACCCCTGAGCCACATCCCCAGCCCCTTTTCATTTTTTATTTTGAGACAGGGTCTGGCTAGGTTGCTCAGGGCCTCGCCAAATTATGAGCCTGGCTTTGAACTTACCATCCTCCTGCCTCAGCCTCCTGAGCTGCTGGGATGACCAGGGAAAGAGACGGCACCCAGTTTGGATTCTGGAATCCCTTGTTCCTAAAGGTCCTAGATTCCAGAATCCTCTGCGGTGAGGTTCTGGGGTTCTAGACTTCTTCTTCAGATCCAGCTCAGCTTGGACTCAGCACATCATTTTTGATTCAGAAAATGCAAAGTGGAACCTGAGACCCCCACACGCTCATTCACACACAGCCGGGTGACTCACAGTTAGTGTGGAGGACCCAGGGCTGCCAAGGATTTGAGACAGGCAGAAGTCACAGCAGACACGGACGACGGAAATGAAATTGGCACAATCGCACAGGAAAATTATCTGGTCACATCTTCTCCTGCTGGACACCTTAGAACCCCCAAATCCTTCTCCTGGATAATGCAGAAAAATATGTGCTCAAGGGCACCAGGACACGAACACGGCATTGGTTGGAGGACTCAGAAACTGAGCATGCTTGTAATTCCAGGGAGGCTGAGGCAGGAGGATCACAAGTTGAAGGCCAGCCTCAGCAACTTAGTGGGACTCTGTCTCAAAATAAAATTTTAAAAGGAGCCGGGGCTGTAGCTCAGTGTAGAGTGCTTGCCTAGCCTGGTTCTAACTCCAGTACAAGAAAGGAAGAAAAAGAAAAGGCAATTATTTGTTCAGGTTGGCATCCAGGTGGCCTGGAGCACAGGAAGAGAGCTGTGATTTGGTGAGGAGCTGAGGGGCTCCTGAGTTGGCCCTTGTTTCCACAATAGTCCATGGAATGGAACCTTAGATCCTCATTCCCTGCAAGTCTCCCGATGACATTTCACTTTGAGACTTCGTCTTAGCTGCGTCCCTGGGGAAGGAACCCAGGGCTTTCGCATGCCGCCAGCCACCTCCAGAGTCCAGATCTCTCTATTCTTCAGAAGATTCCACTCTGGGGGGCCACATCCCCAAGCCTGGTGTGGGGGTGGGCCCTGTGGGAACCCACCAGAAGAGGCTGGGGGTCTGAAACACGTAACAAGATTCCATGTTCCCAGAGGTGACTTTGTGACCCCAGGGGCTGGAGGGACAAGGCCAGGGAGGGGTGATGTACAAAGCAGAGGCCACCATCCCCCTCCTGCAGAGCAAGACAATAGAAGCAGGCAGGGATGTGATGTCACCAGCCCCAGGGCCACACAGACTGCTCAGGGACTTGCTTCCAGCTCAAGCTGGAGACCACCTGGTTCCATGGGGACAGGGCAGTGGACATACAGGCTGATCCCCCAGTACTGTGAGACCCTGCTGGGGCACGGGGTGTGGTGAGGACGGCTTGGTCAGACTGCAGTGGTCCCAGCTGAATGAGGAAGGGCTCCTTGTGACCTTGGCTCTCCCAAGAGCCTGAGGGACTTTTGTGTCTGTATTCTCAGGCCCAGTGGCCAAGGGGGAGATTGTGGCCTTCCACCAGGGAAGCTCTGACCTGCAGGGGAAACGGTGGGAGGCGTGGGAAATGAACATCCCTGCCTCCAGGAAGGGCCCTGAGCTCTGCCCCACCGGGGTTGGGATACAGACCAGGGACCTCTCTTCAATGGTGGCGGGAGGGGTTGGCCCCACTCAGGGAATGGCTCTGCTGATGGCAGAGGCCTGCTTTCCCAACTCAAGGCTGGAGAAGTAAGGACAAATCTGCCAGGTATGGTGGCGTACACCTGTAATCCCAGTAACTCAGGAGGCTGAGGCAGGAGAATGGAAAGTTGGAGGCCAGCCTCAGCAACTTAGCAAGACCCTAGGCAACTTAGAGAGACCCTGTCTCAAAATAAAAAGTAAAAAGGGCTGGGATGTGGCTCAGTAGTAGAGCATGCCTGGGTTCCGTCTCTGGTACCAAAAAATAATAATACTCTGTTGGGGGAGGGAGCGGGCAGTGGGCACCCGCTGAGAACACGCCCCTCCCCAGTGTAATGGCGAGGCCTCCTCCTCCCCTGGGGGTGAGGGAGGCGCCCTGGGCCCTGTCAGGGCTTTCCTTCTGCACCTTCTCCTCCTTTCTGTCTGACGGAGCAAGCAGCTGGGTCCTCCCCTGCGCACCTTCGTGGTGACCTTCCTCAGGACCACACCTCGGGTCCCCAGCCTGGGACTTCCCTTTATCTGTCAGTCCAAACCAGAGCTCACCGGGGCCAGACAGGTCCGCCCTGCAGATCAGCTCACCTGTGGCTCCAGCCCCATGACACCACCTGGTCATCGAGTGTCACTCAGTGTGCCAGTGAGTGTGCCAGGCTCCCTGGGGCTTTCCACGTCTGCCTTCCCCAGGGCCCCGCCCCAGGAAGGACAGGCCTCCCCAACAGACGAGGCTCAGAGGGCGCCTAGCCAGGGCCAAGCTGCCAGGAGCCGGAGAGCAGAGGCCAGGCCCAGATCTGCGTCCTCACAGGCGGCGAGCAGGGCAGGGAGCCTGCTGCCCGGGGCACCCAGGCTGACTCACTGCGTCTGCTCGGCATGGTGTCTTATTCTCCTCGTCATTATTCTGTGACCCAGAGGGGGATCCTGAGGCGCAGGAGGTCAGAGGCAGAGCTGACACCCGTGGCCTGTGGTGGGTCCTCCAGGAAGCAGAGGTTCATATGGCATCAGGGGGACAACAGAGGAGCAGGAAACAGGGAGACCCGCACGGGGGACCAGCGGGCCTGGGAGCCTCCATCTGCAGAGTCCCGGGCCAGCCAGAAATGGCCAGGTCCTCCTACCCCCGTCATCATGGCCAGGCTGGGCAGGACATGGCGTCCCCAACTGGCAAGTCAAGGCAGACCTGGCGGGAGCCACCACTGGAGGACGTTGGCCATCTGCACACCCGGCAGCAAGGCCACAAGTCCTTTCTTGAAGCTCTGAGCCACAGCCACTCCCATACTGTATAACAGGCGATCATTTTAAAATATCTTCCATGCACTAGAACTTCCATAGCACCAGGCCTGTGCTAACAGGTGACCCTCAGGATCAGCCCAGGAGACATGCACTGTTTTTGCCCCCATTTGATAGGTGAGGAAGGGCCAGCTGCAGCTCAGAGAGGGCAAGTCACTTGCCCAGGGTCACACAGCTGAGAAGTGGAAAAGCTCAAATTGGAACTCAGACAATTTGACAGTGTCCCGCTTAGGGACGAGGATGCTGAGGCCCCCTGCATCACACTGCCTGGCTGTCCATCCCCACCTTACTGGGACCCCTCTGTCCTGCCTGACTCCCAACCACCCACTCAGGGCAGATGCCAATCACACCCCTCTACCAAATCATCCCTGTCTAATCAAGGCCATGGGAGAAGGGGGGCCCACGGGTGTCAGCGCGGATGTCGCAATCTTCTGACTCAGCGTTGTGCGTGCAGACCCAGCGAGAAGGAGAAAGGGGAAGATTAAGTCTTGGCTGAGCCCCAGATGGGCCGATTCCACTTGGTGCCAGGGGCCCATCGCTGCCAAGGCCCCAGGGCGGGGAGGAACCAGGAGGTGCGGGCCCTGCTCCAGGAAGCTGGCCTGGCCTCGCCGCTGGGGGTGGGGTAGGGAAGGCTGGGGAACACAGTGTGGACCCACAGTGGGCGTCCAGCCCAGATCCAGACAGGAGACTGCATGACCTTGGGCCGGTCCCTCCCCCTCCGGCTCCACGTCTCTGACTTTGGGGTTTTTGGTCATGTTCTGTTTTGTTTGCTCTTATGTGTATGAGACACCGTCTCACTAAGTGACCTAGGGTCTTGCTGAGTTGCTGAGGCTGCCTTGAGATTCACGATCCTCCTGTCTCAGCCTCCCAAGCCGCTGGGATTGCAGGGTGCACCACCCCACCTGGCTGCCTCTGTTTTTCTCTGCAGTTTGCTCACTCTCCCTGAAGCTCTGGGGCTATTCTTCCACGAGTAACTCTGAAGTCTAACTTCATTCCCTACTGCTGCAATGGGACTCTCTCCGCCTGCTCAGTGTCCCCATTCCCCCATTCCTGGGGGCAAAGGAGCCTTGCTGTAGCATGCAGACTGTGGACTGGTCCCTGCCGACGCCCCAGACACGAGACTTTGTCTCTCCAGGCCTTAGTTTCCCCACCTAGAAAGAGCCAGAAGCTCAGCCTCTGCCACTGCCTGCCAGGGCACGGGGGTCACCGGACAAGGCTCGGCACCTCAGCTCCTCCCAGTTCCTCAACGTGTGTGACCTGGATCAGCGACTGCACCCCTCTGAGACCTGCCCTTCCTCTTACAGAGGAAGGCCACAGACGCATCTTCCTCTCCCAAGGTGCCCAGGCTCCCTTCCAGTGGGCCTGCATGGGCCCATTTTGTATCATCTGCGGGGCTAAAAGAGTGATGAGGGGGCTGTTCACCCAGTCAGTGTGCCACACAGTTCCCACTTGATCTGCTCCTCGGTCCTGGGAAGCAAGAGCTGTTACCGCCTGCAACCGCTAATAGCACAGTGAAGACACAGAGAGGGAAAGTTACCTGCTCAAGGTCACACAGCTAGCCGTGGCAGAGCAGGGGCTCTAAGCCCAGTGTCTCTAAGCCCAGTATGTGGAATCCTACTCTTCCCAATGACATGAGTCCTGCTCCTGAAAACATGAATGAACCAATATTAATAGTAATAGCATTATTATATATTAAGTTCTTATTGTAAAGGAAGTAACAACAGCAGCTACATTGCAAGAAGCACTCTTTTTCTTTTCTGTTGGTCCTGGGGATTGAATTTTATCACTTTACCACTGAGTCACATCCCCAGCCCCTTTTATGTTTTGTTTTGAGACAGGGTCTCACTAAGTTGCCCAGGCTGGCCTTGAACTTGGGATCCTTCTGCCTTAGCATTCTCTATACATGAGACCCCTAAGCAGGAGCATACCGTCTTGATTCAGTCCATCTTACAGTTGAGGAAACTGAGAATCCACAAGGTCAACTAACAGCCTGGAAGTTACAAAGCTCCTGTACTGGAGGACAGGCTTGCACCCAGTTTCTTTGTGGAGGAGAGCGGTGAGGCCCAGGATGGAGGCCTGAGACCCAGAGAGCAAGGAAGTGGCCCTCAGGCTCTCGCCCTGCCGGCAGGACTTTACTTCCCTCTAGGGACCTCCAGCAGATGAATCCTGGGCTTCCTCCCTCAGGAGTTGGAGGGAGAAGATCTGAATATTTGCAAAAGGCAACCTGCATGAGGGAAAGTGGCTAGACACCAAGCAGGACTTCCTGGCCTTCTCCAGGAAGTTTCTGGGACTCATCCAGGGGCTGCCCCTGCCCTGTGGCAGGGGGCCTCCAGAGCTCAAGAGTAAGTGAGGGGAGACCCTAGTCCTCCCCGCCTGGGGTGCAAGAAGCAAGGGGGGAAGGAGGGGCTGGCCATCCTGGTTCCGCATCCTCCATTCCCGACACTGGAGGGAGGCTGCTATGGGAGCTGGGACTTTCCTGAGCAGCAGAAGATTCTGGGAAATTAGAGACAGCTGCAGGGCGGGGCTGACTCCTGGCCTCCCTTCCCTTCCCTCCCCTCCCCTCCCCTCTGTCCCTGCCGGGTCCCTAGGCAGGCCTCCCTTCCCCTTCCCCCTGCCCCCCAGGACGCCCTCTCAAACTGCCCCCCTTGGTACCTGCCCTATCCCTCCCTCATACCCTCAGGTCTTCTCCCTCAAGCCTCCCCTCCCCTAGAACTGGCCTCCAGCGCATGCCCCCTCCCACTCTGCCCCCCACTCCTCCCTCAGAACCAACCGCCTTTCCCTCAGTCCTTCCCAGATTTCTGTAGATGGAATCCCCTCCCTTAGACCCTCACTCTGACCTCTTCCACCAAACCACATCTCCTTCCATGAAACCGCTCAGATCTGTCCCCATTCAGACCCTCCAGCCAGACCTCCTGTCCCTCATCTGTCCTCAAAGACTGGGGGCTGCCAGCGCTCTCTCCCCGGCCTTTCCAAGTCCCTTCTGGGCCAGGTGTAGGCACTGCCTTCCCCAGTCCTGCCTGGGCTGCCCTGCGTTCCCCAGGGTAGCAGCATCAGAGTGGGGAACTCAACCCCACCTCTTAGGGTCACCGTCCTAAAACACGGCCTCTGGCCTCAGCTTCCCTTTTTTGTACCCTGGACAACACTCCATACCCCACGTCCCTCCTGAGTCAGAGGGTCCCAGGGCCAGGTGGGGGGCCGGGAGCAGCACCCAGAATTTCCAGCACCATCCCCCCCTTCCCCTGCTGCAGCCCCCCAGGTCACACCAGCAGGCCGGGTTGACATCAGCCCAATTTTCCATAACAAACTGAGTCTCTAGAGAAGGGCATAGCTTGTCTTAGGGCCACCGAGCAGGGGTGAGGGTGAGATTCGCACCTAGGTCTGCGTCCTTCCCGTGTCTGACCAAAACAGGGCGCTGAGGGGGACACGGACAGAAAGAGGAGGGAAGGGGCCGGGCCTCTGCCCGCAGCGTCTCCTCGCACCCCGGGTTAACTATCCGTCGGGGTGGGGCTCCAGCCGGCCAAAGTCCCTTCCCCCGCGGCCAGGGCCCCACACCTACTTTTAGGGTCCCCAAAAGGAACAGAGGGCAGGGCCAGGGACAGAGTTGCAGAGACACAAAAAGACCCATCAGAGGACCGGGGAGACCCCGCAAGCCTCTGGGCAGGTCTGGGGTACCGTCCCCATTTCTCCGCCCCCTGGGTCCCTAAAGCCTCCCCTCCAGCTCCTGTGACTCAGTGACCGGGACTCAACCCCAGCGGCGGCCCCGCCCCCAGGGAAATCCGGGAAAGCCCCGAGCCGAGGCCCCGCCCCGGGGCGGGGACCGGAGGGGCGGGGCGGGGCGGGAGGCGGCGGCCGCTCTGAGTCAGGCGCCCGACCCGCCGGGCCTGTTCCCCACCCACCAGCCCCTCCCGGGCAGCAGGGCAAGGGGACCGGGGGTCGGACTGCCCCTCCCGGGGCCTGGCCCAGGTCGCTCTCACTGGCCCGCTGGCTTGCCCTTGCCCCTCGCTACCTCTCTGAGTCTCTGTCCCCAAGTCTCCTTCTGTGCTTCTGGGATTCCCTCAGCACCGCTTGTGCCCCGCGGGTCCTGGCTGCGTGCAGGGACCCCGCGGGGAGAGGCAGATTCAGTGTTTCTGTCCACTCCGCGGCCAACCCCAGGCCCGCCTCCGGTGAGGCCCATGAGGAGGCCAGGATGTCAAGGGAGGCAGACCCCGAGCTGGTGCCTAAGCTCCTGTCCAGGGCCAGTCCCTCCCTGCCTTGGGGACGTCTCTTCCCTCCCACAAAGAAGGAAACGGCTCAGAGAGGGGAAGCACCCGGTCAAGGTCACCCAGGGAGAACTTGGGAATGGGGATTCGAACCCGTGTCCTAGCGACCCCGGGCCCCCAGGAATTGCGTCCCGTCGGAGAGACAGAGAAGCAGACCGCGAGCAGAGACGGAGCGGTGGCGAGAGACGCGATGACAGGAGAGAAAGGCGGAGCCGGTGAGAACGGAGACCAGAGAGCGGTGGCGCTGGGCCACCTGCACTCAGACCCAGCCCGGGGACAGGCGGCGGCCGGAACCGCGGGCGCGGCGGCGCAGGGGTGGGACCGGCTGGCCCCGCCCCCGCCGAGTTCCAGGCCCGGCGCCGCGGGCCGAGGGGCGGGCGGCCGGCGGCGGGAGCGGCGCGGCTCCAGGAAACCCCTGGGGCGGACGGGTGGCCCCGGGGGGGCCGGGGGCGGGGAGGCGGGCGGCGGCACCGCCCCGGCCGACAAAAGTCCCTTCAGTTCAGCCGGCGGCAGGGGAAGTCCCTGCGCCGGCGAAACCACCTCCCGTGCCGCCGAGCCCCGCCAGCCGCGCTCCCGCCGCCCGCTCCGGCGGCCCCATGCCCCGATGCCCCGCGGGGGCCATGGACGAGGGGCCCGTGGACCTTCGCACCCGGCCCAAGGCCGCTGTGCCCGCCGGCGCCACGCTGCCGCTCCGCAAGCGCCCCGTGCGCCCGCCCTCCCCGGAGCCCGCCGCCCCGCGCGCAGCCGCCGGCCCCGCGCTGCCCGCGGACCCCCTGCGCGGCGGCTGCAGCGCTCCGGCCGTCCCCGGGCCCCCCCCCGGCCTGCCCAGGCCGGAGGCGCTTTACTACCCGGGTGAGTGGCTCCCCCGCGGGTCAGGGCCAGGTCGGGGCCGCCCAGACCTGGGATCACAGATCCGGGAGGCAGAGCCCGGGACGTGGGGTTCCGGGTAGCTGGGAGGCAGGAACCTGAGGTCCCGGGAGTGCAGGTAGGAGGTCATCAGGAGCGAAGCTCCAGGGACCAAGATAGGAAGGATCCCAGAGAGCTGGAGGTCAGGGGCCCTGGGAACAGAGCCCAGGGACCAAGTGGCACAGATAATGGGAAACCAGGGGACAGTGCCCAGACGGATAGAAATGCAGTGTCAGGGAATCATGGGCCAGAGCCTGCTTCCCAGAGACACAGAATTATCAACTCTTGAGAACCAGATATGTGCTGGGTATGGGGGTGCTGGCCCATCATCCCAGCTCCTCACAGGCCCCGGGCAGAAGGATGGCAAGTTCCAGGCCAACCTGGGCAGTTTAGGGAGACCCTGTCTAACCTTCAGAAGGGCTGAGGATGGAGCTGGGTGGTAGAGGTCTTGCCTCGCAGGCAGGAGGCCCTGGTTTGGATCCCTGGTACTGCAAGCAAAACAAAACAAAACAGATATCTAGGCTTCTGAGTATTCCACTCAGGCCTGGGGAACTGGGGACTGGATATGTGAAGTCAAAGGGACGCAAGGGAACAGAGACTGGGGTCTAACAAGACTGATTTGAGGGATCCCAGGAGGTTAAAATCTCAATGACCAAGGTAGCAGGGGGCCTGGGAATTGGGAAAACGGAACTGGGGATGGAGCACACCAGTGTCTGGGATCACAAGGATCCAAGTGAAAAAAACTGAAGCTTCAGGGTCGCAGATACCACAGGTTCCCAGGAACCAAGGGGACAGAGATCTGGGGTTCCTGGCACCTGGTTCTGTGCAGCCACAAGTGATTGGGGCCCTACTGGAGGTCATAAGGTCAGGTGGCAGGGGTTGGGGGGTGTCAGGGACTGAGGATTCCAGGGATGGGTGATAGTACTAGGGAATTCTGGAACTCAGGATTTAGGGCTGAGATAAGGGATTCAAGGGTCTCTGGATGGAGGATTTAGGGTCCTAAGACTTGGTTCTGGAGATGGAGGAAGCTGGAAAGGAGATCCCAAGCATCAACAGGTGGCAGAGAAAACCGTACACCATTCTCCTCACCCCATGTCTCCACGAGGGGCATCTCCTACCACACCCACCTTACCATCCCCAGGGAACCCCCAAAGCTGCTGAGAACCTAACTCTAGTGTCCCCCAGATCCTTCCACCCAATCAGTACAGCAGGACTTCAGCAGTCCTTCCGGAGACCTGTCTCTGCCCCCTGCTTTTCCCATTCCCTGGGTGAGAACCCAGGCCTCAGTTTTCCCCATCTGCATGATGGGTAGATGTGGACTTGCCTGCTGTCATGGTCCCCTCCAACGGTTTACTCTGAAGCCACTCTGGCATCACCCCCTCAGACCCTCCTTCCCAGTTCCAAACCTTCTGCCCAGCTCTTCATCCATTGTTTACCTCCCTTAGCCACAAAGTCACCTAGTGAACAGACCCTGCAGTCCCCTGCTGGGTGATGACCAGGGACTTCATCAGCCCTTAAGGGATTCTGGTAGGAGGTGGAGGTCAGAAACATAGAAGATAAGTGACCACGAGGGTGATCAGGACTGGGGAGGGGGCAGGCTGCAGAAGCACAGAAGAGGGGTGTGGGTGAAAGGTTTGTCTTGGGGCTTGCGGACACAGTTTGAGGTGCAGAAGGAACCTGGGAGGAGGATGAGGACACTGTGGGGTGGTGGATTGGAGCAGGGAGAGGGCTGAGGGTCTGTGGGCTTGGCCTCACCCAGCCTTTCTTTGTCCCCCTTGTCCAGGACCTTTACTGCCTTTATATTCCACCCCACCTATGAGCCCCCCTTTTCCTCTGCTGAACCTGCCTGCACCCCTGTACCCCATGATGCGCTCCATGGAACACCCCCTGTCGGCGGACATTGCCATGGCCACCCGCGCAGATGAGGATGGAGACACGTAAGTGACAGTCCTTGTTGATGGGAGGAGAGTGGGAAAGTCAGCCTTCCTCAGATGGGGGCTCTGTGGACCTGAGTGGGATCCTGTCTCCTGTGCTGGCAGTGTGACCCTGAGCAAGCCCCTCCCGCTCTGAGCTTTAGCTGCCTTCTCTGAACCATGGGCCCACGGAGAGCACCTACCTCCTGCTTCTAGAGCAGTGATCTTGATTTTCCCCTAGAGCTGGGGATGGAAGTGAGGGCCTCATGCATGCTAAGTATGCACTATACCACTGATCTGCACTGCTGGCCCCCAAAACTTTATCACAATCCAAAAAGGAGAAATGCATTTAGTTGCTTGGTTTCCTATATCAGCGATACATGTAAAGCTCCTAGCATTGGGCCTGGTATATTATGTGATCAATAAGTGTTCAATATTATTATAGGGAGGCACAGTGGCACATGCTGGGTAGTCCCAGCTACAGGGGAGGCTGAGGCAGGAGGATTATGGCAACTGAGCAAGACCCAGTTTCCAAATAGAATCAAAAGGACTGAGGATGTAACTCAGTGATGGAGCCCTTGCCTGAGGCCCTGTGTTAGCTACCCCATACTGCAGACAAACAAAAGTTATTAGTATTTTATCTCAAAACCAGTGTGTGCTCACATGGACATAAATTTAAAACAAAAATTGCACAAAATGAAACAATATTCACCCTCACTGCACAGGGGTCACTTTGATCTTTTGTGTTCTCCTCTGCTTCATTGTCTCCTGGTCATGACCCACTGCATGAACTTGACAGTCCCCTGGCTTGTCACCTGCAGTTTGAAGCAATGCTCAGGAGGCTACTGAGGAATCCTGCATGGGAGGATTGACCCTGTGCCTAACACATAATAAGCACTTGGGGCCATTGACCATCATGATTATCGCTCTTCAATTGACTGGCGTTGAACCTCACTGAGGGCTTTCCTACCCCTCGGTGCCTCAGTCTCTCCCCCTCTGGAAAACAGGCATTATAAGTGTGGAAGGTTCTTTGTGAAGAAGATATGAGATGATTTATTTAAAGTATTTCTGTGGAAGTTGGTTTGGGAACCAGAAACCATAGGTAGAGATGAACAGGCCCATTTCTGCAGAGACGAGCCCACTGGGTGACATATTCCTGAGCCTCAGTTTCCCTGTTTGGAAAGCTCCATTGCGGCACTTGTCTCAGGTAGGATTCAGTGCAAGGCTGTGCATGGGCTAGCATGCAGAACAGGCTGGGCAGAGGCAAGCTTCCATATTTAGGATGGGTAGATTTGAACAGGCTCCGGGTGTCCGTAGGCCACGTGGGTGGGCCCAAGCTGGAGCAGGTGCCAGGGATATATAAAGGGCTCCATCCAATCCAGCTCCCTCCAACTGGGAGCCTGTAGGGGTCTCTGTGAAGCAGGTTTCCTTTGTGTCTGTCCCCAGCGGGGAGCTGTTCGGGGCCTGGAAGCAGAGTGCAGCCTAGAGGCCACAGGGCCCAGCAGCCTCCTGCCCAGCCTGCACCGCTCCCCTCCCCCTGCCTCTCCCCAACGCAAACACTTCTGCCTCAGCTGCCTGCCGGGGGAAATCCCTTCCCGCAGAACTTGACCGCAGCCCAGCTGCTCTGCCTCCCCCACGTCAGCACCCTTCACTCACTCGCAGCCTCCCCCCTCCTGGCGCTCCCTCCAACCTTAACCCCTTCCGCTAGGGCTGGGACTTTACCGGAACGGGCAGCTGGAGCGGCCCCAGCCTGCGCCACCAGCCCCACCTCCCGCAGGCGGGGGAGGGCGGTGGGGAAAAACGGACCAGGGATGCTAAGACTGAGTCCCCTAAGAAGCAAAGGTTGGAGGCTGGCCTTTTGGCCCCTCACGAGGGACCAAGAGCATCTGGACCCCCCAGGGTGGGGAGGGGGCAGGCCGGGGTGGGACGTGCTTGTGCGTCTCCGAGGTCCTGTGTTGGGATATTGTATTCCTTGATCTCAAAGGGGGTGAGGAGGGGAAGCTTGGGGATCGGGAACTCCGAGAGTCCTGCGGGGCAGGACCAGCTACCTTCCATTTACCGGGTGGAAAATGAAGAATTTCATGACAGCGACAGCAGAATGTGCCACTCAGTGCCAGACCCTGGTCAGCTGCACAGTCGCACAGGCGCCAGTGAAACTGATCGCGCCTAGGGGCCTGGAAGTCCCAGAGGAGCAAAGCCTGGGAGTTGTATTCCTAGGTCCCCAAGGGGACATGCAAGGGAGGGCAACTTGGGGACCTAGCGCCCAGAGGGAGCCCTTATTCTCAAAGGAGAGTCATGGCAGCACTGTATTCCTGGCTCCCAAGAGCTCTTGGGGGTGGGTGCCAGGATATGGGGGACAGGCAGCCAGCTGGAATCTGAGCCCGGTAGGGTGGAGTTCCGGAGGGGTCCCCAGGCTGGAGGATTGGGGATCTGCCCCCTAGAGGAGTTCAATCCCCTTGACTTGGACTCTCCCCTCCCCCGCCCCATTCGAGGATGGAAGTTGGGGTGGCAGGGTAGATCCCCGGAGGGACAGGCTTCCCTCCCCCGGGAGCAGGAAGCGGAGCCCCGCCCAGCAGACCTGTTACTGGAAGTCCGAGGGCTGGGCCGCCCCTCCCGTCCCCACTTCCTCCAGCCCCGCCCCACCCCCTGCGGCCCGCGCGTTTATGGGAACTCAGGCCTGGACGGTTTCTGTGAAATCATCGCTCCCTCTGCCCTCACTTAACCTCGCCGGCCCGGAGAGGGACCCAAGTCCTGGGAGATGCAGAGAACCAGGGTTTCTGGGTACCCCTGGCCCAGGTCCATTCTTTTCCCCAACATTTTGTGTTTGAACTTTTTTGTTATGGATTAGAATCCAGGTTTGGGAATTCACCTGCACAATGTGGTCCTGGCAAGGGCCGTCCTTTGCAGGGGTAAGAGGAGCTCACACGGCCCCGTGACTTTGCCCTCGCCCACCGGTAGGGAGCGCTGCAGTCCAAATTGCACCTGGGCTGGCCAGTCCCCAAAGGCCTGCTAGGCCCCAGCGTTTCTGCACTTCCATCAGAATCGCCTGAGAAACTAGTTTGGACCAGGGATTCTGGGCGCACAAAGCGCACTTGGGGGAGTCGCTGCCTGAGCAAGGCCCCGATTAGTAAGAGGCAGGGGTGGGCACAAAGATCTCGCTCTAGTAAGTGAACTTTAAATAAAGGTCATGGGACAATGTGCATGCAGTCAACCTTGTGCCCTCCACTCGGTCCCCCACCCCGCGCAAACCAACGCTTGCAAATGCACAAGTCACATGCACAGTCATCTCAAATTGCTCTCTGCTGTAAATGGCTGACCCAGATTGGGGTCCTGGGGAGCAAGCAGGAGATTCATTGGGGAGTGCTCTCCAGATCACCCCCGTGGGATGAAGGAGACCATCTGCGTAGAAAGGGAGAGAGAGGTGGAGCTGCTGTGTCCTCTCAGCACAGCCTCAGCTGTTGCTGAAGCTCAAGTGGCCTTCAGAGTTGGGACTGGAAGCTGGGCGTGCTCAGTCGGCATTGGCCCATCACTGACGCCACAGTGTAGCAGCTGCCCTGTTCCCATGGGGCATGACCTTGGGCAAGCAGTTCTCTTGAGATGAGGGTAGTTCCCAGGTTGTCTGAAAGCTAAAAACTTCCCAGAAACTGGGGCAGTGAGTCCTTTAGTCTGGAAGAAGATTCCAGACTTCAAAGCCCAGCTCCAGAGCCTGACCCCATCCCACTTGCCTTCTCCTGCTTTAGTCAAAGCTTGTGCTCCACAGAGTCAACCCCTGAGTCTCTTGTGGAGGTTGAACTTGATGTCCAACCTGCAGAGAGTTTTATACCATCAAGTTCGCACCCTCTCGTTTCATGAATGAAAAAGCAGTGGCCAGAGAGGGACAGGAATGTGATCTTCAGGTTCCAGGATGGTCAGGGTGATCACTGACAAGGACTCATGTCTTCAGTGCCTGTTCACAGAGTACTGCTCCAGTTAGGCGCTTCCTAAGCCCTGGGCAATGCACGAAGCATGCAGTGCCCTGCCCTGGTGGAGCTGACATTCTAGTGGGTGATTCAGAGAGGAAAGAGTAAACTGCAGTGTGCTGGGCCGAGACGGGGGAAATAAGGTGAGGGACGGGTACCGAACAGCTGCTGAACCATTTTAGTGGAGACCTGAAGGAGGGGAATGAGCCCTGCAGATGTCTGGGGAAGACTGTTCCAGAGGGAAGAGCCAGTGCAGAGGCCCAGAGGCAAGCATCTTGATGTGTCTGAGGAACACAGCATGGAGACCAGTGTGCACAGAGGAAAGAGAGGCGTGCAAGAGATGCAGCAAGAAAGCTCAAATGAGCCAGGCGAGGTGGTGCATGCCTGTATCCCACAACTCCGGAGGCTGAGGCAGGAGAATCTCAAGTTTGAGGCTAGTCAAGCAAGGCCCTAAGCAACTCAGTGAGACCCTGTCTCCGAACAAAATTCTAAAAGGGCTGGGGACGTGGCTCTGTGATAGATGACGTGTGAGACCCTGACGTGTGAGACCCTGAGTTCCACCCCCTGTACTTCAAAAAGAAAGGAAAAAGGAGGAAAAAGGATCCCTTTTGATGAGACTCATAGCAGAGCAGGGCAGAAGCAGGAAGGATAGCAGGAGGGGACTAATAGTCCAGGAGGGAACCACGGGTGGTGGAGCCAGGTGGAGGGAGTGGGGTGAAGTGCTGGGATGCGGGACACTCCCAAAGTATCCAACACATATTGGAGTTGGCACTTGCAGCAGCATGGGGGCCAGGTGACGGCCCCTAATGTCTGATTGCCTCCTGCCCCTCCCCACAGACCTCTGCATATTGCCGTGGTGCAGGCTAATCTGCCAGCAGTGCAGCAACTTGTCAACCTTTTCCAGCACGGTGGCCGGGAACTAGACATCTACAACAACCTGCGGCAGGTGAGGCAGGAGCTGAGGGAGGAGAGGGTGGGTGTCAAGGGTGGAGGGGGTACTCCAGACTCCTGTTTCCTAGAGGGGCCTAGGGCCATAGAGGTTTGTTCTGAGGAGGGAGGGGGCCTAAGGACCTGGTTTCCTAGGTGAGGGAGGAGTGGCTAGCAGCTCAGAACCTGGGGAAAAGGGAGGTTGGAGGCCCAGACCTCTGGGGCCCAGAGGCCCTGCCTCTTGAATCTGAGGGAATCCATGCCTCAGGTTTCCGTTCTGGGTCAGGCAGCAGCTGGGCGTCAGAACTCAGAAAGTCTGAGGGGGCCAGGACTAGAATGCAGAGCAGGATGTGGCCCCTCACAGTCACTGTTCCCCAGACACCCCTCCACCTGGCTGTGATCACCACATTACCGTCTGTGGTCCGGCTCCTGGTGACAGCTGGTGCCAGCCCCATGGCGCTGGACCGCCATGGCCAGACTGCAGCCCACCTGGCATGTGAACACCGTAGCCCCATCTGCCTGCGGGCCCTGCTGGACAGCGCAGCCCCGGGCACCGTGGACCTGGAGGCCCGCAATTACGACGGTGAGTCCCTACAGAGGGCAGGGTAGGGCTGTCCATACGTCCGGACCTGGAGCCCACGTGAGACTTCAAAACTCCAGGCCCAGGTTTGACTAAGCCTCCCCTTCCTTCAGGGCTCACCGCCCTGCACGTGGCGGTGAACACCCACTGCCACGAGGCCGTGCTGCTCTTGCTGGAGCGCGGCGCGGACATCGACGCGGTGGTGAGCGAGCCAGGCGCAGGGGGCGGGGCCTTGGAGGGGCGGGGCCCAGGGTGGAGCTGCAATGGGAGAGCGCCGGGTGGGTGGAGTTTGAAGTATCCAACCCGGTAGAGAGGCGGGACCAGCTGGTGGGCTGCGGCCGCGCGATCCTGGGCAGAACTTGAAGACTGATCTTTCCTCCCCGTCGCAGGACATTAAGAGCGGCCGCTCGCCGCTCATTCACGCCGTGGAAAACAACAGCCTTAGCATGGTACAGCTTCTGCTGCAGGTGGGCAGAGCCCCGGGCTTGGCCTCTCTCCTCACCCCCCACCCGCTCCCTGACCCCAACCTGGCTGTCGCCCCCGCTCCGGCGCAGTCTCAATTCTGACTGTGACTCTAGCTCCGTTCCCAGCCCTGACCCTTCCTTGTAGGCCTCGTTTTAACCCGCTGACTTATTCCCTGCCTGCCAACTTGACCCGGGCCATCTCCCATTCCTCCCCTACCTCCTGATGGCCTAGGCCCAGGCTGTGATGGTCTTGGTGACAGTGCCTCTCAACTTTGGCTCTGTCCTCCCGCTGTCCTTGCACTGCAACTCCATCCACTATCCGGCCCAAGCCAGAGACCCTTCCTTTCCTTCTCTGACTCTGCCCCTGCACCGGCCAACCGCGATGTCTAGAGCTGGTGGATGCAGCCCCGCCGGCCCAGACCCGCTGTGGCAGGTCCTTGGTTCTGGTCTGCACCCTTCTGCGACCCCAGCCGCGACCTGGTCCCGCGCCAGGTTCTGGCTACGGTCTCGGGCCTCCAGACCCGCCTCTCACCCTGGCCTCGCCCTTCCCTGGACCCTCCCTGGGGGTGCTGACCTGACCCACTGTCCCGCCCCCCAGCACGGCGCCAACGTGAACGCGCAGATGTACTCCGGCAGCTCGGCGCTGCACTCCGCGTCGGGCCGCGGGCTCCTGCCACTGGTGCGCACCCTGGTCCGCAGCGGCGCGGACAGCGGTCTTAAGAACTGCCACAATGACACGCCGCTCATGGTGGCGCGCAGCCGCCGGGTGAGTGTGCGTGGGCGTGGGGAGCGCGGGTGCTCACAGGTGACTGCGTAGTCCTGGGGACCGGCGTGACATGCACGCTACACTCGAGTGTCCGCAGGCTCTTGACCCGTGAGGGTGCGGGGCGCAGGGGATGTGTGTGTGCAGGGGTGCCGTGATGGGTTCCCCAGATGAGGAACTGAGGCGCGAAGAGAGGAAGCGCCAACCCGCTTCTGCTGGGGACAGAGGCACTCACGGGGGTCAGTGCACGCTGGCAGACCCAGGAGGCGGGGAACTGGAGGGCGGGCAGTGGGGGCAGCAGTGGCCTTGTGGTGACCCCCCCCCTCCCCACAGGTCATCGACATCCTGAGGGGGAAGGCCACCAGGGCTTCCTCCGCATCCCAGCCTGACCCTTCCCCAGACCGAAGTACCACCACCTCTCCCGAGAGCAGCAGCCGCCTCAGCTCCAATGGTGAGAGCCTGTCCCAGCTGCAGCCCCAGGGCCAGGGGTTATCAATCCCCTTCCCCCGTTGGCTCACCCGCCTCTCTGCCCCTCCACAGGCCTTCTGTCCGCATCACCACCCTCCTCGCCAGCCCACTCTCCCCCCAAGGACGCCCCTGGATTCACCCTGGCTCCCCCCAATTTCTTCCTTCCTCCCCTCTCTCCCCCAGCCTTCCCGCCCTTTCCTGGGGTCCTCCGAGGCCCTGGCCGGCCAGTGCCTCCCTCCCCCGCCCCTGGAGGCAGCTGAGGAGGATGGGGGGGCAGATCTCGGACTTGTGAGGAGTGGCCTCCCTGGCCTTGGGGGGTTGACCCTTCTGGAAACTGTGAAGATCTCACTCTGCCCCCCCCCCCATCCTCGGGACCAGGATTTGCACCAAAGCACATGAACCCACCCTTGAGTCCCCTCTTCTGTGCATAGATATTCCCTGGTGGGACACCCAGGACTCTCACCCCCATTATTCTCAGGCACTGGCCCCCTGTCATGAATTCCACCCAAAGGTCCATTTCCTTGCCCGGCCCAGAGACTGGTGGAACCAGGGATGGCAGCTCGGCCCAGGGGGAGGGGCCTTAGGCGGCACTGAGGAGGTTGTAAATTATTAGGCGTTTGGTTTCTTTCGTAATAAACTATTTTTGTATCATAATCCCTGCTGGGCCAGGTGTCTGTCATGAGGAGATCTGGGTAAGTGTGTTTGTGTGTGCACATCCGGATGCCACGTGTGACGTTCCGGGTCTCAGACTGACGTGTGAGACACTGTGACCTTGGTATGCTTGGTCATGAATCATGTCACTGTGCCTTTGTTGGTACCTCTTCCGAGGGGACCCTCTCGGACTCCTCAGGTGCCTGGCAGTGTGTTTCTGAAGGACTGTGCGGTTGGGGGTGGCTGAGGGCACCTACAGATGCCTGCAGTTCCTGACCCGTGTGTGTGTGTGTGTGTGTGTGTGTGTGTGTGAACCCACACACTCCTGTGGTGTGTGCAAGTGTTCCCCCCACTGAGACTGCGGCGTCATGCACCTGTGTCCACTGTCGCTTCAGGTGGTGTGACTGGCTCATGCCCCGCCCCCCACCCCGGCTCCCCAAAGTCCCGCTCTGATGCTGGGTGGCCTCTTCCTGACCGTCAGGGTTTCTACTTGTTCCCTGTGGCCACTGGAACACATCACCACAAATTTGGTGGCTTAAAATGACAGGAATGTGTACTCAGGGATCAGAAGTCCCAGCTCTGCTTCACAGGGCCGGAGCTAAGGTGGGAGCAGGAGCCTCCTCCGGGGGGCTCTAGTGAGGAGTGTGGAGATGTTGCCAGCCTTTCCTGAGCTCTGCCCAGGCCCCAGCCTTGTCTCAGGCCTTTCCTTGGACCACTCCCACCTCGCCTGGCATTCCATTGTCAGATCTCCTCCTGCTCTGCCTCCCTCTCAGGAGGACCCATAAGGTGACATCGGCCCCCCTGGGGAATCCAGTCTCCCTATCTCAACATCCTTAGGCTTCGTTGGGTCTGCAAAGTACCTTTTGAATGCAGCTGGGAATAGTCCCAGAGTCCAAGGCTGAGGACGTTGTTTGGGGTTTTGGATTTTCCTCCCCTCAGTTCTGGGAAGTGAACTCAGGGCTCTGTGAGTGCTGCACCTTCCACCCCTGGGTCACATCCCAGCCCTTTTTGGTATTTTATTTAGCGATAGGGTCTGTCTAAGTTGAATAGCGCCTCGCTAAATTGCTGAGGCTGGAGATCCTCCTGCCTCAGCCACTGGGATCACAGGCATGTGCCACCGCACCCGAATTTCCAGCCCTTTTTATTTTTTGAGACAGGTTCTCACTAAGTTGCCCAGGCTGGTCTCGAACTTGATCCACTTACCTTAGACTGCAGAGTTGCTGGAATTACAGATGTGCGTATAAATACAGGCACATGTGTCCCTGTGTTTGGGACCACGTGCCAATGCTTCTGACCCTGACTCTGGCCTATGTTTTCCAGGTAGCTGCCTAACTTGGAGGGTACATCAGATTTCTGTGGCTACTGTGACAAATTCCTACTAACTGGGTGACTTAACAGATGTTTAGTCAGGCAAAGTGGTGCACACCTGTCATTCCAGCAGCTCAGGAGGCTGAGGCAGGAGGATCACAAGTTCAAAGCCAGCCTCAACAACTTATTGAGGCCCTAAGCAACTTGGTGAGACCCTGTCCTTTAAATAAAATACAAAAAAGGGTTGGGGATGGGGCTCAGTGGTTAAGCACCCCTGATATAAAAAATAAAACAGATAATTCAGATATTTACTCTTTCATATGTTTGGAGGTGTCAGTGGGCTGTCTCCCTCCGAAGCTCCCCGGGAGGAGCTCTCCTTGTCTCCTCCAGCTTCTGGCAGCTCTTGATAATCTTGCTATGGCCACATTCCCCTAGTCTCTGGCTTGTCTTCTCATGACTGTCTCCTCCGTGTGTCCGAGTCTTCTGCTCCTCTGTCTCTTCTAAGGACACTTGTTCCTGGATTTAGGACCCACCCAGATAATCCAGGATGATCTCATCTCCAGATCCTCAGCTTCATTACTGCAAAGATGCTTTTTCCAAATAAGGTCATATTCACAGGTTCCAAGGATTGGAATGTGGGCCTCACATTTTGGGGAGGGAGCCACCCTTTAGGCCATTGCAAAGGTGACTGCCGGACAGCGCACAACCCTGTGTGACAACACCCGAGTGGGAGCCGTCCACACAGGTCCCAGGGGCTCTGGGATCCCTCCCGCAGAGGCTGCCACTCAACCTGGCACGGGGCAGACCCCAGAGTCCGGATGGCAGAATGACTGAGCCCATACTTACTGCCCCCTGCATTGTGGTCTTTGTGATTCTGTGTAGCAAGGTCTGGTCCCATGTCACACTGTGTGACCAGTTTGGGGGTGTGACCAGACATGAAAATATCGGCAGCCATTTATGGACCATGAGGGTCCCATGCTCCAGATGAGGAAAACTGAGGCTCAGAAAGCAAGTGGCCTCTTAACTCAGACCTGCCCCCTCAAAAGCTCATGCTGGCCATCTCTGGGCCTCTGCCTTGCAAGTGAGCCATGTGTGGTTATGCCCAGTCTCTAAGTGTGCGTGCAAGAGTGCTCAGGGCACCTGCTGTGTCCTCCTGGAAAGACGTAGAATAACAGGTGCGTATGTGGTTAGGAGCACAGGCCCTGGAGGCAGAGCTGGGTTCAAGTCCTGCCCTTCCACTTCCTGTTCTGGAGCCTTGGTCAAGTGACTTCGTGGCCCTGAACTCCAGTTCCCTCATCTGTAAAAAGAGGGAACAGTGCCGGCGTAGTAGCCCACGCCTGTAATCCCAGCAGCTTGGGAGGCTAAGGCAGGAGGATTGTGAGTTCAAAGTCAGCCTCAGCAACGGAGCAAGACTCTGTCTCAAAAAAATAAAAAGGGCTGGGGATGTGGCTCAGTGGTTAAGCACCCCTCGGTTCAATCCCCAGACCTCCCCGCCCAAAAAAAAGAGGGAACAGTGACCACGGCCACCTGGAAGGGCTGTTGAGGACTAAACATGAGGGATTGTGTGAATTGTACACAGTGCTCATTACAGGCCACAGTGCTGAGGAAGAACTTAAAAATGGGCATTGCTGTTGTGATCATGTGAGAACTGGCTTGGAGGACCGGTGGGGGGACAAAATAAAACCATGGAGTTGGCGGGATCCACTCTCGATCCTGATAGGAAGAATGATATGAGATCCTAAATGTTTTAATTCCACTGTTGTCACCAAAAAGTTTAAAATATAGGAGATTAAATAAGATGGAAGTCTATTTTTCTCTCATGTAAAGGTTCCAGTTAATACCTGAGGTAGAACGGGAACTTGAGGATGTCAGAGACCTAGGGTCCTCCTTTATTATTCCATTGCATTTATATCACAACGTCCACCACGTGGTCCAAAATGGCTGCTCCAGCTCCCAGTATCACATCCACTTTCCAACCACTTAGGAAACTGAGGCAATGGAAGAAAAACAAAAGTCAAGTTGCGGTACCCCTACCCTTTAAAGTCACAACCCAGAAGTCATTTAAAACATGTCACATCCTGTTGACCAGAATTTAGCCACAAAGTGACACCCATCACAAGGGAGCCTGGAAAATATAGTATTATCTGGGCAGCACGTACCCAGGTAAAATTCAGAATTTCTGTTTCAAAAGAAAGAGAAAAGAATGGTCCTCAAGGACAAGAAGTATATCTATCACACCAGCCCTCTGCCACCCAATAACTCCCAGGCAAAGAGACTTCACCAGGCTGAGCCTCAGTTTCCTCATCTGTACATCAGGAATAACCTGCGCCTTCCAGAGTGGAGGAAGATTTCATGAGGGTGTCCAGTGCTCAGCAGGGCCCTGGCCCTGTGTGTGCTGAGGGCTTCTTGCGCCTGCGGCTGCAGGCTATGGGTGTGCTGCCTCTCTGTGAGGAACTCTCCCCAGGTTCAAGGGCTGAATGGAGGCCTGACCCTGGTAAGTTACTTCTCTAAAACAAAGGATCTGGCTTCTCAACCCATGGAAATCCCCGCTGGGCCTCCCAGGCCCTTGGACAGGGCGCCTGTCCTTCCACACCCCTCCCCTTCCCCAGCACAGAGGCAAACTCCAAGGAGGGGGAGAGGAGCCTGTAAGGGGTCTCCAGACCCCCACAACTCACAAAACGCAGACCTCACCCCACCCAGGAAGACTCTTGGGGGACCATGCAGCTCTCTAGGGTCTGCTGCAAGACCAGATGTCACACCTTGAATGCATTTCTCGGGGGCCCCAGCCCCTGTTGCAAAGCCGCACTTGCGCTCCCCACTCTGGGTGAACCCAGAGAGTCAGAGGACATCTCCTCCGGACCCAGCACCAAACCTGCCAAGTCCTCAGTGTTGGCCACGTGCCAAGAAACGGTTTCAGGATGGTGAGAACTAGACAGGACGCATCTGCTCTTCAGGTGTTTGCAGACACCCATGCGAGCCAACCTCCATTTATACACAGGGCAACTGAGGCCCTGAGAGAGAAGAGATCCACCTGGAGAGTCCACAGGTCCAGGATTCCATGACTCACCACTGCCTGGCGGATCAGCTGTCTCTAACCACCAGCACCACGAGCCCCCTGGTCTGACGCACTAGGAGCCAGCACCGCTGCTGTGATGTTGCCGCCTCCAGGATCTAGCCCCAAGGAAACATCGGGTAAACCCAAGGGAAGGGGAACACCCTAAAAAAGAACCATCTGCCGTCTCCAAAAATGTCCATTTTGTGCTGAGTTAATTTTGGCGCACGCCTGTTATCCCAGCTAATTGGGAGGCTGAGGCCAGGAGGATCACCACTTCAAGGCCAGCCTCAGCAACTTAGGGAGACCCTGTATCAAAATAAAATATTGTTAAAAGGTCTGGGGATGTAGTCAGTGGGACAGCAACCCTGGGTTCAACTCCCAGTACAGCAAAAAAAAAGAGAGTCAATTTTGTGAAACAAAGAAAACCTGAGAAGCCAGATCAGACTGAGAAACTAAGGAGACCCGAGAATGGATTCCGACTGGTAGGAAGTTTTTGCCTTAGGGAATGTGTGAGGACAATTAGCAATTTGAATATAGCCTGCATTGTTAGATATTAGGACACATCACTGTTCAGTGTCTGCTGTTAACCTGTGCTACGGTGCCTAAGGGCACCGTGCTCGCCTGTAATCCCGGTGGCTCGGAGGCTGAGGCAGGAGGATCGAGAATTCAAAGCCAGCCTCAGCAACTTAGTGAGGCCCTAAGCAACTTAGTGAGACCCTGTATCAAAAAAACAAAAACAAAAAAACCTTATACTTGGAAATACAACTGAAGCATTTAGAGGAAAATGGGCATAATGTGGAACTCGCTCTCAGACAGTGGGGGTGGTGGCTGCAGGGGGACAGCATGGCTGGTAAAGTCACTCGCAAATTGTGAACAGTTGTGAATCTGGGTGAAAGATATACAGTGTCCTTGCAAATTCTCCACAAGTTTAAAATGACTTCCCCAAAAACGGTGATTTCACATCAAAAATCATGGTTTAAAAGCCTCCAGGGCTTTTGTTTTGTTTTGGGTTGTCTTTCTGTTTAGTTTTGCGGTGCTGGGGATAAAGTCTAGGGTTTCTGAGTTTGTGTTTCCAAAAGCTGCTGTCTGTGCATGCGTCCGTGGGCAAAGTCCGGGGGGTCGGCAGGGTGAATTTGTTGCTTCAGACACTGCCTTGGGGCTGTGACCCACCGTCTCCGCGGGTGATTAAGATCCAGGGGTGTGGCCAGGGTCTTAAGGGGTGTGGCCAGAGCCTCGGAGGCGTGGCCAAGGTCGGGGGTGTGGCCAGAGAGACTTCCCAAGGGAGAAGTTAACCCTGGACTCAGCGCGCCCTCTTGTGGTCAGTTCCCAGGTCTGGCCTCCACTGTTGATTTAACAGATTCATTGAGAGAACGCATACATCACACAATTTACCTAAAGTGTACAACTCCACAGTTTCAGTATAATCCCAGAATTGAGCAATCATCACCAGAAGGCATTTAAAAACATTTTAACCCCTAAAAGAAATCCTCCATCAGTGGTCACCCTCTATTTCTCCCCAAGCCCGCCACCCTAGGCATTCTCTAATGTACTTTTACTTATTTTATTTTATTTTTTATTTTATTTTATTATTTTATTTTATTTTATTTTATTTTATTTTATTTGGTACTGGGGCTCAAACGCAGAGCCCTGCATATGCTGGGCGAATACTCTCCCACTAGCTACATCCCCAACCCTTCTTATTTTATTTTGAGATGGTCTAAGTTGCCAAGGCTGGCCTCAAACTTGTGATCCTCCAGTCTCAGTCTCCCAAGTAGCTGGGACTACGTGACATATGCCACTATACCTGGATTACTGTACTTTTTATCTACAGATTTGCTCACTCTGGCATTTTGAATGAATGGAATCATGTTATGTGCAGTATTTTACAAGTGACTTCTTAGCATCACGTTTTCAAGACTCACCCATGTGGTAGCATGGCTCAGGCCTGCTTTGCTTTGTTTTGGGTACTGGGGATTGAACTCAGGGCGCTTTGCCACTGAACTACATCCCCAGTCCCTTTTATTTTTTATTTTCAGACAGGGTCTCAGTTAGTTGCTTAAGGTTTCACTAAATGACTGAGTCTGGCCTCAAACTTGCAATCCTCCTGCCACAGCCTCCCAAGCCACTGGAATTATAGGCATGCTCCACCGAGCCTGGCTTTATTTATTGATTTTTTGGGAGTACGGGTGATTGAACTTGGGCACTCGACCACTGAGCCACATCCCCAGCCCTATTTTGTATTTTATTTAGAGATAGGGTCTCACTGAGCTGCTTAGCGCCTTGTTTTTGCTGAGGCTGGCTTTGAACATATGGATCCTCCTGCCTCAGCCTCCCCAACCACTGGGATTACAGGCGTGTGCCACCTTGCCTGGCTTTACTTTAACTTTTAATTAATTACTTATGTATTGTAGTGCTGGGAAATCACTCTTGATTTAGCCATGCGTCAACTGATGGATATACGGTTGTTTCCACAGCTCTTTGGCTATGGTTTCCCTTCTCTGGGACACACATATGGTGGAGTGCTCCTGTGGTTACTCCAAGTTTAACATTTTGAGGAACTTTTTTTTTTACTCCAAGTTAAACATTTTGGGAAACTTTTGTTTCCCAAAGCAGCTGCATCATTCCACATTCCCGCCAGCTGCATGCGAGGCCCCCAGTCTCTCCACATCTGTCCAACATCTGTTGCTGTCCGTCGTTTTTATAACAGCCATCTTGGTGTGGAGGGCGACTGTCGAGTCCCGAGTGCCGGGATCGCCTGCTTCTTGCTCTCTGGGCCGGGGTGGAACCCAGGGCTTTGTACTTGCTGGACAAGAATGCTACCGTGAGTCACACCGCAGCCCAGAGGCATTTCACCGAAGCTCCGATTTTCATTTTTTCGACTTGATAGCGATGTTGAGCATCTTTTCAGCTCCTGCATTGCTTCTGTGGCCACTGTGCGCCGCTGTGAACTGTGTTCCCCAACGTGATCCAGATTTCTAAGATTAAAGCCTGTGCAGTATCTTTGAGATCCCAGTGTATCCTTCTCATAGCCGATCACTTTCCTTCTCTGGATCCCAGATTTGATGCTCAGCATGACCACACGTTTTTCTTCTTTCATCTCATACCTATGTATCCCCAAATCATCTAGAACACTGGTTTTCCAGGGGTGCTCTACCACTGAGCTACATCCCCAGCCCTTTTTTGAGATAGGGTCTTGCTAAGTTGCTGAGGCTAGCCTTGAATTTGCGATCCTCCTGCCCCAGCCTCCCAAGTCACTGGGATCACAGGCCTGCACCCCTGCCCACAGCTGCACTTGCTTTTTGAATTCATTGAATCAGTTTTCTAGGGTGGACGTAACAGTGCCGCAAGCTGTTGCCTTAAAATAATAGGTGTTTATTTGCTCAGTTCCAGAGATGGAAGCTGGAAATCAAGGTGTGGGCAGAGCCATGCTCTCTGAAGGCTCTAGGGAAGGCCCCTTCCTTGCCTGGTCCTCGCTTTGCTTGGTTGCCACAAACCCCTGACAGGCCTTGACTTACAGGTACATCACTCCAACCCCTGCCCTGTCATTGCCCCTGTCCTCCAGGTGCACCCATCTGTGACATTTGCCTGTAACCAGATCCAAATATCCTTGTGGGGTTTTGTTTGTTTATTTGTTTTTTGTTTTTGTTTTACCAGGGATTAAAACCAGGGGTGCTGAACCACAGAGCCACATCCCCAGCCCTTTTAATTTTTTATTATGAGACAGGGTCTCACTAGGTTGCTTACAGCCTTGCTAAGTTGCTGAGACTGGCTTTGAACTCTCAATCCTCCTGCCTCAGCCTCCCAAGCTGCTATACCACCCCCAGCTATCTTCACTCTTATAAAGACATCAGTCACATTAGATTTGGGGCCCACCTTAATCCAACAGGACCTTATCTTAATCTGATTGCATCTGCAAAGGCCCTATTTCCAAAAACAGTCATATTCAGAGATTCCAGTGGACATGAACTTGGAGGTGGGGGGAACACTATCAACCCAGCGCCTATCATTATATTTTTATGACTCATGCTATTGCTATATGAGTCCAGTTCATTCATCTCACCTGCCATGGGAGCCCCGGGGAGAGTGTGCCACAGTGCATTCACCCCTCCTCCTGTTGACCGACATTTACCTTCTTCCTGTTCTCTCCATTTCCGACAAGACTACAATTAATATCCCCAAATGTTCCTCTTGGAGTTTTCAAACTGCCTAACCTGATCCATTAGTGGGCTGTGAGATCAATTTGGTGGGTTGAGAACATGCTTTTTCTGTTAATGAAATGACATTAAATAGAACAGAAGATATTTAAGTCTGTGCACAGTCGGGTAAGGGCCGAGTGGTGGAACTGTTGCTTCACCTCCATACCTGCCTCAATGCCTCCATGCCAGCAAAAGTGTTTACATGCCACCGCTCTGAAGGAGGTAGTGACCATGAACCTTACCTGTCCATTTGCCCTGAGGTTCCACGCACACCGCCAGATCGCCCTCCAATAGAATTTGTGGCCAACCTTTGGCTGAAGCTATTAGTTTGAACTCTTCCCAGGCCCGGAAAATGTTTCTGTTTTCTGGAGGAGGAATTGAGGCTCAGAGGGTTCAGGAAGGCAAGGACCAGGAGGCAGGGCCATGCCATCCTGGCTGCAAAGATGAGGTCTCTGCTTAGGGTGACATGCAACATCAAAGATTCCTAATTCAAGATTCTGGGGTTCTCTGAGCCTGGGGTGAAGCTGAGGAGGGGCGCCAGGCACTTGTGGGACGTTTGTCTTCAATGAACCTAGGGGAGTATTCAAATCATGTTTCTGGTCATTATTTATAATTAGTTATTATTGCTCTCTAATTTCAAACCCCAGGTGCGTGCTTACTCAGCCTAGTCTCCCGGGGCGTGGCCAGTACGCGAGGTGGGCGGGGCACCGCCTGGCCGCTGAGGGGCGAAGGGACCGCGGGGCCGCAGCGCCCTCTGGTGGCTGCCCCTGGCGCTGCCGGGGCTGGGCCGATGCCACAGGTTCGGCAGGTGGAGGTGACAGCCACGCCCCGCTCGCCCTGTGCATGCTAAACTCCACTCCCCGCCTCGCCACTTGGGGACCCAGGGATCGACTTCCTTTGGAAACCTGGGTCTCTAAACTCCAGCCCAATTTCCCGCAGGGTCCCCGCCGTAGGGACCCAGGCATCCGATTGCTCTGTGCCTTCGTTTTGGGGGACAGAGGAATCCATAGCACTTGCTCCTTGAACTTTCCCTACCAGGGAGCTCAGTTCGCTGACCTTTAACCCCACGACACCACCAAAGACCCAGACCTTCGGCCACAACTCAAGGCTCTACCGGGTTTGGACAGCTAGACTCCCACCCCTGTCGCTCCTGCACCCAAGAGAGGTCCCAGGTGTCCCCTAAGCCCGCCCCCAGCGCCCGCTCCTCCCTGCAGGGACCCAGGCATCCCACCTGCGATTCCCACCGCTCAGGGGTCCCCTCCTCCGCCCTCACCGAAGCCACCCAGCCCGCGCTGGTGGCAATCGGATTTCCAAGCCCCACCTCCAGGGGCCCGGCCCCGCCCCTCCGCCGCCGCGCTCCGCCCCCACCTGGCCGCCGCGCCTCTCCCGCCGCACCCATCGGTCCCGAGGCACCCAGGCACCCAGGCACCCATGGCTACCGCGGCGGCCCCGCGGGGGTGGCAGTGGGGGGAGCCACGAGCGCTCGGCCGGGCGGTGAGGTCGTTGCAGCGCCTGGAAGAGCAATGCGGGGACCCCCGACTGGCCTTGGGGCCCCCCTCGCTGCGGGACCTGCTGCCCCGCACCGCACAGCTCCTGAGGGAAGTGGCCACGGCCCGGCGGGCTGCCGGCGGAGGAGGCCCCGATGGTCCCGGTGGCGCCGGGGACTTTCTCGTCGTCTACTTGGCCAACCTGGAGACCAAGAGCAAGCAGGTGGCAGCGCTGCTGCCGCCCCGGGGCACCAGGGGTGCCAACGACGAGCTCTTCCGGGAGGGCTCCAGACTCAGGTGAGCAGGTGCCCTTGTTCCGGAAGGATGAGGCGGAGGTGTGAGGCCGGGGTCATGCTCCCAGCCCCTGCCCCTCAGGCCTCGGGGTTCGGACCCCACCCCTCCTCCCTCAGACCCTGGAATCTGTGTCCCTGGACCCTTCTTCCCACCCAGGAAACAGTCACCAGCGTTACCCTTCCTTGGACATCCATGCCCCCCATCGCCCCCTTTTCGGGGTCACCTTGAAACCAGGATCCCAGTGCCCCATTCTCCCAGAGACCCTAGATACACTACCCTGGGAACGAGGGGACCTGATGGGCCAGCTAAGGGCAAGATGGATGCAGCTTGGGAGCCTGATCTCCACCCTTGGCCTTCCCTTCCTGCCTCAGCTGGCTGAGGACCTTGGACTTGCCTGCACACTGTCTGTTCTGAACTCTAGGGGAAGGGCTGCAGAGGGGCAGGGGCAGATGAGGCCTGGAGCCTGGAGCACGAACAAGGTCTGAACTAGCTGTTCCTGACCCCAGAAGAAAGGCCCCAGGCACTTTCTTCAGCACGTATTTGTAGCGTCTCCCTAATTCTTCCAGACATGAAACACACAGGTTCAACAACCTGCTTACCCATATTTTTAAAAATCAGTGTCAAGATATATTATAGAACAGTGATCAAAGGAATGTTCTTGGTAATATATATTTCTTTTGCATGAAGTAAGGAGACACAAAGTCTCTTATTCTGGAAGGCAGAATTGACTAGTCAAACACCAGAACCACCAGGAGGCAGAATCAAATAGCCTTCCCTGCTGGGCGTGGTGGCGCACACCTGTAATCCAAGCGACTCGGGAGGCTGAGTCAGGAGGATCGCGAGTTCAAAGCCAGCCTCAGCAACTTAACGAGGCCCTAAGCAACTCAGTGAGACCCTGTCTCTAAATAAAACACAAAATAGGGCTGGGGATGTGGCTCAGTGGTGGGGTGCCCCTGGGTTCAATCCCCAGTTCCAAAAAAATAAATAAAAAAAAAATAGCCTTCCCTTAGCCGGATACAATGGCACACTCTTGTCATCCCCTTGACTGGGGAGGCTGGTGCAGGAGAACCACAAGATTGGGCCAGCCTCAGCACGTAGTGAGACCCTGTTTCAAAATAAAAAATAAAAAGGGCTGGGGATGTGGATAGAGTTCAGTGCCAGAGGGCCCCTGGGTTCGATTCCCAGTACTGGGCCGGTGGGGCGGGGTGTGGGGAGCCTTCCCTTTATATTTAGGAGACTTGGATTTCTGCAAAATTCATTATCAATTTAAAATATGCAAAATATGCTCATGCAAAACCAGTGGGTTCAGGGCTTGGATAAATGTAAATGGCTTTTCTACCTTCACAAAAGGGACCAGGTCCAGTGAAGTGAGGGTAGATCTTGCTGGTGGGGACTGTCCCCACAATCTACCAGCCCCATCCTAATCACTATGTCAAGCAAATTTCTAGAAGCCCCTTGGAAAGGTGCTATTAACTCCAGTGAGAACCTCTGTTCTAGATTCAGAAGGTTCTAGAAACTAGGAAGTCTAAGAGCTTAGTGAGCACCTGGAGGACACCCCAAGTCACAGGGGTCCTAAAAACTTTTTGAGGAAGGTTCTGGACCAGTACACTCCCTTAAAACCTAATGCTAGCCACGTATATAGTTTTTAATTTTCTACTAGACAGATTCTAAAAAGATTTTTGAAAAAAAAACCTGATTAGCCAGGCACGGCATGGTGGCACACACCTCTAATCCCAGCCAGCTGGGAGGCTGAGGCAGGAGGATGGAAAGTTTAAGGCCGGCCTCAGCAACTTAGTGAGGCCCTAAGCAACTTAATGAGACCCTGTGTCTAAACAAAAAAACAAAAAGTGAAATAAGTTTTAATAACATTTTTCCTAGCTCACTATATCAAAAATATTATTCCAACTCGAAATCAGTGTAAAGCAATCACTGATGTGAGAGCTCACAATTTTAAAAAATTTTCTTTCCTCCAAAGTTTTTGTAGTCTGCAGTGTAGTCCACATTTCAAGCACATCTCACGCAGGATCAGCCATACATGGCCAGCGGCTCCCATATGGGACCACACAGCTCAGATTGTGCACAGGGAGGTTCCTTAGAAACCGTCAGGAACCCTGCAGACCCGGCCCAGGACGCTATTAATAGAGAATAAGAACGCAGTGAAATCACACTGAGCGCCAACAGTAAGCCAGTGCACTAGGCGTTTCACAAGCTCAGGACCTTCAAATCCTCCTTCCTCCATGAGGCAGGGGCTGAGCTTACCCTGTGCCTATCCCCATTTTATAGTTGAGAAAGTGAAACATAGGAAAAAGAGGAGAAAATTGCCAAGAATCGCTCTGACAGGAAGTGTGACAGCGACCCATTCTGATCAGGAGCTCAAGGAGGCAGAGGCAGAACAGACCCGGCTCCACCGGGCCCCGCCCCTCCTCAGGTGGAGAAAACTGAGCATGCGCTGTGCGCAGAGGCCAGCACAGCAGGTGGTCCCCTAGCCAGCTGGTCTCCAGCTCCAGTGGGCTCTGACCAAGGCCAGATTTGGATATTGGGCAGCTTCTGCACTTCAGAATAACAGATGAGGAAACTGAGGACCAGAGAGGGAGGCCTCAGGACTGAGATAGCCTTGGGATGGACTCTCATCCCTTACATTGGGAAGAGTCTGGGGGCCTTGTCTCTGAGGGAATTCCCCAGGGCGGGTGTCCGTGGGAGCCCCAAGATCCAGCCCATCCTCAGAGTTCACTCCTGCAGGCGGCAGCTGGCCAAGCTGGCCCTCATCTTCAGCCACATGCACGCAGAGCTGAGCGCACTCTTTCCTTCGGGAAAGTACTGTGGGCACAAGTACCAGCTCACCAAAGCCGAGGCCCACAGCTTCTGGAGGGAGCGCTGCGGCGCCAGGTGAGTGTGAGCTGCTGCCCAGGGCCCAGGAGTCAGGCCACCTCCCACAGAGGCTTCCGTCCTCACTGGCGTCTCCCCACTCACCCTGCCAGGTGTGTGCTGCCCTGGGCAGAGTTCCAGTCGCTCCTGAGCACCTGCCACCCGGTGGAACCAGGCCCCACGACCCAGGCCTTGCGCTCCACCATGGACCTCACCTGCAGTGGCCACGTGTCGGTCTTTGAGTTTGACATCTTCACCCGACTCTTCCAGGTCAGAGAATGCAGGGACTCCTGGATCTGAGGGAGGAGGGCTGGGCCTGGACCCCTGGGTCCGAGGGAGGAGGGCTGGGGTCCTCTGTGTGAAGGAGGTGCGCCGAGGCCCACCATGGTGTGAGCCAGCTGGCTGGACTCTCAGCCCCTGGGAAGACCTAGCAACATGGGCTGCTTCCATGTTCGGTCAGTGACCCCAGCGCTGCTCCATCCCAGCCCTGGCCAACCCTGCTCAGGAACTGGCAGCTCCTTGCGGTCAACCACCCAGGCTACATGGCCTTCCTCACATATGACGAGGTCCAAGCACGCCTGCAGGCCTGCAGGGACAAGCCAGGCAGGTAAATGGTCCCCTGCTCGGCAGGACAAGGCCAGGGGCTTAGGGTCTGGTTGTGGCTGGGGTGGGGTGGAAGTGTGGCATCCTCAGAGAGTAAGGGCCCAGGTTCCTAGGACCCCAGAGAATCAAGAATCCCGGAGGTGGCCAGGTGGGTGCGGTGGTGCACACCTGAATCCCAGTTGGTTCAGGAGGCTGAGGCAGGAGGATCACAAGTTCCAGACCAGCCTGGGTAACTTAGCAAGACCCTTCTCAAAATTAAAACACTAAAAAGTGCTGGGAGTGTAGCTGAGTGTAGAGCGCTCCGGGTTCAATCCCTAGTACCGCAAAAAAACCCAAAAAAACTCCAAGATAAAAAGCAGAGTGTTGCCGGGCGTGGTGGCGCACACCTGTAATCCAAGCGACTCAGGAGGCTGAGTCAGGAGGATCGCAAGTTCAAAGCCAGCCTCAGCAACTTAGTGAGGCCCTAAGCAACTCAGTGAGACCCTGTCTCTAAATAAAATGCAAAAAAGGGCTGGGGATGTGGCTCAGTGGTAGAGTGCTCCTGGGTTCAATCCCCAGTACCAAAAAAAAAAAAAAAAAGCTGAGTGTCCTTTAAGCCCCCTGTCTTTTCTCCCAGGACCCCCTGGGCTCTCATCTGGTGGGGGAAGCGAGTGCTGAAGACCCTGCCCAGATTGGATCCATTATTTATTTATTTATTTATTTATTAGCAGGGGTTGAACCACTGAGCCACATCCCCAGCCCTTTTTGTTGTTTTTTTTTTTTTTAATTTTTTATTTTGAGACAGGATCTTACCAGGTTGCTTACAGCCTAAGTTGCTGAGGTTGGCCTCCAACTTGTGATCCTCCTGCCTCAGCCTCCTGAGCTGCTGGTTTTACAGGTGTGGGTTGGGTCCACTTCTGAGAGGTGTTACATCTGTGAAATATTTTGACCAGGACTGCACACACGTGTCACAGTAGGACACTGGGAGAAGAGACACCTGAGGCCTTAAATTATTTAAGGACTTAAATATTTAATAATTAAATAGTAATTATCAAAGTATTTCAAGTCAGGAGTTTTGAGCTGCTGGGTGTCCTCAAAGAGCTCAAAAATTGAGGAGCTGAGCCCCTGGACATCATGGGGTTGAGGGACTACCAGGTCAGGTTTGGGAGTCTCTGCAGGGCTCAAGTACAGGAGCCCCAGAAAGGCAGGCAGATCGCACTCTTCCAGTTCTTCTGATTATACTTCAAACTGTTTTAAAGGAAAAGCAAAAGGAATGAATTAATTCCTACAACTGAAAAGACCACAGTTTGGGTTTCAGGCTCAGCTGGATCCAGGTGTTCCAGTCCTACCGTCAGGAATCCACTTCTGTCTATACCCTGTCTCTGCTTTTGTCTACATCAGTGTCCTTCTCAGACATGGTCTCCCGCCTGGTGTCAAATGGCTGTACACCCCAGCAGTTTAGCAACCTCTGTGAAGCGGGGTACCTTGTTCTGATGCTTCTAGCAAAAGCCCCTGACTCCCATCCCTGTGGTCAGGGGTCCTAGAATACCCTGAATGGCCAAGCCGCAGTCAGCCTTGTGCAAACTTCAGAGGAGGAGGCAGAGGTCTCTAAAGAGAGTCAGTGACGTTATAGCACAAGGAGAGCCAAGGGGTCTTCTGGGAAGCTGATGGAAGGACTTAGGGTAGGGGACTGGGACTTCCCAGAAGGGACACAGTGACCACTCCCTCACCCCACCCCACCTGCTCTTCTCTAGCTACATCTTCCGGCCCAGCTGTACTCGCCTGGGGCAGTGGGCCATCGGGTACGTGAGCTCAGACGGCAGCATCCTGCAGACCATCCCCTCCAACAGACCCCTGTTCCAGGTGCTCCTGGAAGGACAAAAAGACGGCCTGTGAGTCCCCATCCTGGAAGGCACGGGGGTGGGTAAAATCCCCTGCTCAGAATCCCGCAGCCTTTGCCCAGGGCCCAGCTCACCAGCCTGCAATGCTGAAGTGCTCCAGCAGGGGGCAGTCAAGGGTCCGGAGGCAGGGCCACCTCTCCGTGGTCCACACCAGGCTACTGATGGGCTAGCAGGCCTCCATCCTGGGGGGCCACACCTTGGACTTGGGCTCTAGAGCTTTGCTTCTAGATCTGTCCTGTTCTAGAATCTTGACTGATAGGGTGGCAAGAGAACTGGGAAGCTACCAGACTGGTGGTTTTCCACCCAGAACCCAGGCTGCCTTTTTCCTGTCTGGGTCAGAGGGGAGGGAGGGCAGGTTAGGGTCTAGAGTTTCGACTCTAACCAGGGTGTTCTTGGTTTTGCACTGCTGTGGGTGGGAGCCAGGCGCAGGCAAAGGCTGACCAAGTGCCCCACACCGCACTCCACCCCAGCCCTGCCCCGGCGATATGAGATAGATGATGGACATGGGGTACACACATAGAGATGCTGGGTTTTCCTTGTTTGTTTTGGTAGTGGGGATCGCGCCCCTGAAGGGCTCTGCCACTGAGCTGCATCCCCGGTCCTTTTATTTATTTATTTTGATTTGAAATGTTGTTTTATTCCCCCAACATGAGGGATTGAACCCAGGGCCTCACATGTGGTCAGCAAGCACTCTAACCACTGAGCAACTTCCCCAGCCTATTTTATTTTTTATTTTGAGACAGGGTCTCACTCAGTTGCTTAGGGCCTTGCTAAGTTGCCCAGGCTGGCCTCCATCTTGGGATCCTCCTGCCTCAGCCTCCCGAGTTGCTGGGATAACAGGCGTGTACCACCACATCCAACAGATATGCTGTTGATTCTCATTATCCACATTACTTATGTTCTATAAAATTGTTTGGTGTCTGGTTTTCAAATTCTGAGCCACTGCTCCTAGGGGACATACAAGAAGCTGTAGGCTTCTTCGGGACTCTGGTCCCAACATTTCTTGTCTTATTATCTATTTTATTTACTTTTTTATTGGATGTTTGTTTTTTGTCTGTTGTTCTTTTGTGGGATTTTTATTGTTGTTTGTTTTGCAGTTCTGTTTTCTTTTTCAAATGTGCTGTAATCCCAGTGACTCTGGAAGCAGAGGCAGGAGGATCACATGTTTAAGGCCAGCCTCAGCAACTTAGGGAGACCCTAAGCAATAAAAAGGGCTGGGGATGGCTCAGTGGTTAAGCGCCCCTGGGTTCAATCCCTTGAACCAAAAATAAACCATAAAAATGTAGTCCCAGCAACTCAGGAGGCTGAGGAGGCAGGAGGATCACAAGTTCAAGGCCAGTCTGGGCAATTTAGCAAGACCCTGTCTCAAAATAAAAATTTAAAAAGGGCTAGGGACATGCTCAGGGGTAGAGCAATTGCCTGGCATGCGTGAATCCCTGGGTTCCAGCCCCAGGTCCGTCAGAAAACAAGTATTGGGTCACATTGTGGCCAAGCAGTCACTGCATAATCACCTTCGTGTGTTTTGTTTAAAGTCAACTAAGACATATCGTTGACTCATTAACACGGAACCCAGGCAGTAGCACCCCAGCTCACGCCTGGACGGAGTTGCTTACTGCGTGTTTTCCAGATAAGGCCCCACGGCCGCCTCTCCCGGTCACTGAAAAGAGCAAATCAACAAAAAGCATGAAAATGGGAGGAATGTGGCATTAAATAGACTGTGAAAAAACACTTGTTGGCAGTCCAGGAGCCCAGCCAGCAGGCACGGCTGCCCATCCAGCCGCAGCTGCCCAGGAGCACTGGCAGCTCACATTCTTCAGCACTCCCTGCATGTCTGTCAACGACCACAGGCGTATTGACTTGAGGGTTTCCATCAATGTTAGTGTACAGGCAAACCCGCAAATATGGAGTCCGTGAATAATGAGCTCTTGTGTAGACACACTTTTATTATATCCCTACGTGACAGCTCAGGAAACAGGCACAGAGAGGCAGAGACATTTGCCCAGGTCACACAGCTACTGAGCTAAAGACCTTGGATTGGAAGTCAGGCAACCAGGCTCAGAGTGCAGCCCTTACCCCAGCACCCGCCCAGTCCCAAGTCATCTGACAGCTCCACATCAGATTTCTTGGAGAAGAGGATTCCAGAATTAAAAACAAATGAGAGGACCAGGTACAGTACGGTGATGCACACCTGTAATCCCAGAAGCTAGGGAGGCTGAGGCAGGAGGATTGTGAGTTCATAGCCAGCCTCAGCAACTTAGGGAGGCCCTGAGCAACTCAGTGAGACCCTGTCTTGAAATAAAATACAAAAGGGCCCTGGATGTGGTTCAGGGGTTAAGAGCCCCTGGGTTCAATCCCCAGCATCAAAAAAAGTTTGGGGCCGGGCTGGGGCTCAGTGGTAGAGTGCTTGCCTCTCATGGGTGAGGCACTGGATTCGATCCTCAGCATCACATAAAAATTAAAAAATAGAATAAAGATATTGTGTTCATCTACAACTAAAAACTATTAAAAAAAAAAAAAAAAGAAGTAGTTTGAGCCGGGCGCGGTGGCGCACGCCTGTAATCCCAGCACTTGGGAGGCTGAGGCAGGAGGATCGAGAGTTCAAAGCCAGCCTCAGCAACTTAGTGAGGCCCTAAGTAACTCAGTGAGACCCTGTCTCTAAATAAAATACAAAATAGGGCTGGGGATGTGGCTCAGTGGCCGAGTGCCCCTGGGTTCAATCCCCAGTACCAAAAAGAAAAAAAGAAGTTTGAGGGCAGCCTGGGCAACTTAGCAAGACTCTGTCTCACCATAGCGCTCCCCTGGGTTCAACCCCAGGACCCAAAACAATAACGGAACAACATGCAGATCACTAAGCATCCGGTTCCCTCTCCACAGCACATGCACCCGGCCCGGCATTTGGCAGACAAGAAAACCAAGGTCTGAGAGAGGGGCAGGCACACCAAGCTGTGTGTCCCAGCACAGTGGCTCTCTGGGTCTAAAGTCCCCCCCCTGGCTGCCCCTCCTACCCTCGTGTTCTGGGAGGCTGGTCTTTATTCATCTCCACTGCCCACCTGTGCCCCGGGCATGATCACCACCACTGTACAGACAGGAAAACTGAGGCCAGAGAGGTAGAGTTGCCCAACCTAGGAAGAGCCACTGTGGAGCCAGCCAGCAGTCCTGAGACCCTGCAGCAATGACCAGATGGGACACCCAGGGGGTCCAGAGCCTTCTCAGTGCCTGGGAGACCAGTGCTAAGAGCGGGCCAACCCAGCCCCGGGTCTTGCTGTGTGCCCTGGGCAGTTCCTCTTCCATGCTGAGCATGGGGTCACTCTGTGAGGTGAAAAGTGGTATAGATGGCCTTGGGGGCTTGGAGTCCCCAGATTCTAGGATCCTAGGATTTGATCACTTCAACTCTAAAATCTCATGATGGGGCCTGAAGAAGCCATGAGGGGTTCGGGGTGGTTGGGCCTGTGGGCTCCATCAGCCTCCTGGCTCTCCTTCAGTCTAATCCTGTTTCCAGAGTCAGAGTCACTGAGGTTCAGTGTCTCCACCTTTGGAGGACATGGAGGGACACACTGCCCTGGGGGAGTCGAGGGGATACCCGCTCTGGAAATCCCAGTGTAAAGAGGGAGGAAGGAAGATATCCCCAGCCAGCAGTGGAGTTGGGGAGATAGATCCCAGGGAACTATGGGGGGTCCTCCTTGTCAGTCTGGGGGTGGGAGGGACTGGGTTCCCCTCAGCGTCTCCCTCTACGCTTCCGCCAGCTACCTCTACCCGGATGGGAAGAAGCACAACCCAGACCTGTCCGAGCTCTGCCACGCAGAACCCCACCGGCGCATCCACGTGTCAGAGGTGAGACCCCCAGGCCTGGGCTCACCAACCCCATCATTCCCCACTTGGCCTTGGCTCGTAGTACTGACTTCATGGCTGTGTGACCTTGGGTAAATGACTTGGCCTCTCTGAGGCTCAGTTCATCCTATGGAAACTACAGCTCCTCGGTTGTTCCGAGGATTACACAAGGAAATCGGATCTGGTTAGATCATCAGAACAGCTAATGCGCTTGAGTGCCTGCCAGCGATGGCCCCTGTGCCAGAGCTCAATCTTCAGAGCCACCCCAGGGGAAAGAGAAACCAAGGAAAATTTTTTTTTTTTCAGTGTAAGTATATCCCATAAATATTTGGGATAGACTTATACTTCAAATTCTGTGCACTGATTATCTGAAATTCAGATGTAACAGGGCATCCTGTGTTTTTCTTTGCTAAATCTAGCAACCCCAAGGGTAGATGACCCCAGAGAAGAGTTGGGACAAGGCCTGGAAGACAGAGGCCTTGGACACACCCACTGACCTTGAACTTGGGAGGGGATTCAGGTGGGTGTAGACCAGGGGACTTCCTCCGGGTCCTCCATCAGCTCACCCACTCTCCCGGCCTCTCACCACCAGGAGCAGCTGCAGCCCTACTGGGCTATGGACTCCTCCTTCGAGCTCTGCAAGATCTGCGCTGAGAGGGACAAGAACGTGAGCCTCGAGCCCTGCGGGCACCTGCTCTGCAGCCACTGCCTGGCGGCCTGGCAGGTGGGTCTGGCCCCCCTGCCTTCTCACCCCTCCACTCCACAGTAAAAGGCCAACAGCCTCTCCCGTAGCCCTGTTTATCCCATGGGAAGCTGAGGCCCAGAGAGCAGAGACCCGCCCAGGATCCCTCCGGAGAGGCTGCCTGCATCCCTGCATCCCTGCCTGCTTCCTTCTCAGCCTGCGGGGCTGCTGTGTCTTCTTCTCACGCCACACTATCAGTGGAGAGTGCTGGGCCACCTAGAGCGGGAGCTGTGCCTCTTGGGCCTTAGCCACCTCCTCCAGAGAACAAGGCTATTGACAGTGACCTCCCACAGGCCTGAGCTCGCACAGCCCTCAGCAAAGGCCTCGCTGGGGCTGCGGCCCTGGTCCCTCTGGCTTCCCAGGCTCTGGTCCAGGGTTCCTCCCACCATCCGGCCAGCCTCCTGTTCAGGGCTCCACTCCCACCCTTTCCCTGGCTGTCCTCTTATCACTGTCGGAGGTGGAGGTGCTCCCTGTCCCCAGGGGCCCGTGCAGACAGGGAGAGCTGAGCTGCCTTCCCGCCCCAGCATGCGGACAGTCAGACCTGCCCCTTCTGCCGCCGGGAGATCAAGGGCCGGGAGGCCGTGAGTATCTATCAGCTCCAAGGGAGGCCGGCAGCAGAGGCCACCGTTGAAGACCTGGAGGACAACAGTGGCCAAGAAGACTGGGAGCTGGAGCAGCTTGGGCAGGTAGAGGACGGGCAGACCCCTGGGGTCTGGACCCTGGGTCACAGGCAGGAGGGCTGGGGCCTGGGTTCCTGGGCGCTGGAGGCCTGGATGCTTGCTTCTCCAAGGGCCTGGGGCCTGGCTTTCCCTAGTGGTCCCCTGAGTGTTGGGACTCTGTCCTGCTTTCTGTTATATCTGGAGTTGAGAGTAGTGCTGGCCCGCCCCCCGCAGACGCCCGTGCGGAGGAAAGGCGGCTCACAGCACCCCCCATCTCCTCTAGGTGGCCCCCTCTGCTCCCCCAGTGCCCCCTCGGCTGAATCTGTCTCCCGGGAGACCCAGAGGTGAAGGCGGGTTGAAGGTGGTGAGTGTTGCTGATGGAGCCAGCGGTGGGGGGGATCTCCCTCAGCCCCAGGGTCCCTGTTGTGGTGCCTCTAGAGCAGGCTTGGCACTCATCCTCAGCACCCATGTGCAAGACCCGGCTGTGGTCTGGCATCTCTGTGGCCTCTCCTCTGCCTTCTCTTCCCTCACTCCCTCTCATTGGCTTTCTGCTCTCCTTTCAATCTCCTGGGCATGTCCTACCTCAGGGCCTTTGCACCAGCTATTACCTTGACCTGGCTCGCCTCTCTCCAGACTCACTTTCCCCGCTTCTCTGGGAGGCCTTCCCTGACCATCCTATTAAACACAGTACCTGTCCCTTGGCCCCTAAACCCACAATGCTTTCACAGTCCCTTTCCTACCTGGCAGGGCATGTGGTGTTGTTTCCTAAGCCAAAACCCTCTTTGGGTCCGGATTTTGTCCCTTCTGCTTATTTTTTAAGGGAGTCCCGCCTTGCTCTCTTCTCCCCGCACCCCCCACCCAGGTTTTCGGAGACCCTGGCCCTGGCGGCGGGGGGCGGGTCCCTGAGCATCTGGGGCTGCGGAGCAGGCACCGGCTTGCTGGCTGATCGCTGGCTGATCGATACTGAGCCGACCTCAAACAAACGGCCAGGAAGTCGGGGAACATTACCAAGCAAACAAGGAGCCCGCAGGAAGGGGGCAGAGGGAGGCGGCGAGGGAGGCTAAAAACAGATCCGGACCTGCAGCCAAAAGCTAATGGAAACATTAGGAGGCACTCAGCGGGCTCCCTGGGGACAATGAGGGGACACTGCCAGCCGGGAACAGGGCTGAGGGGCACCTCCCGCCGGATGGGCATGCGTTTACCTAGGCGGTGCCTTCCTGGCACGCCCCTTCCTTTTCCTCCTTCCCAAACCTGCCAGTCAACAACTGCGCTTTTTTTTTTTTTTTTTTTTTTGTACCGGGATTGAACCCAGGGGCGCTTAACCACTGAACCACATCCCCAGCCACCCGTCCCCCTCCCCCTTTTTTTTTATTGTGAAACTGGGCATACTAAGTTGCTGAGGCTAGCCTCAAACTTATCCTCCTGCCTCAGCCTCTCAAGGGGCTGGAATTACCGGGCGTGGTGCTCTTTCATTCTTCAAAGCATAGCAAAGACACAGCCCTGGGCTTGCTACTTCCCAGCAAGGTGACTGTCATCATGACAATAGTTAATGTGTGACCTTTACTGTGGCCTTTTCTCTTTTTTTCTGTTTTCTCTTTCTCCATCTGGCAGGGCCCCCAACATACCAGGCAAGCATTCTTCCACGGAGCCACCACCCAGCTCTCACGCTGATTTTTAACCTATTCAGTTGTCACAAGAACAGGTCAGGCACCCAGGAGGCTGAGGGGGGAGGATGGCAAGTTCAAGGCCAGCCTCAACAACTCAGCAAGACCCTGGCTCTCAAAATAAAAAATAAAAAGAGCTGGGGACGTGGCTCAGTGGTAGAGTGCCCCTGACTCCATCCTCCAGTACCAACAACAGAAAACCAATTGTCATGACAACCCTGTGAGGGAGATGCTGCTGTGATCACAGAGGGGGACAGTGAGGCTCAGGGAGCCAATGTCACACAACTCACAGGTGATGGAGTCAGAATGAAGACCCAGGCCCCCGGCTCTACGAGCCGGAACTCGGGCTCCACCCTCTGTGAGCCCGGACCCCCTGGTCTGTGCAGTGGACCTGATGGCCGTCCCTGCCATGGGGCCACCATGTGCTCTGGATGCAGTGGGCTGTGCTCATGGCCTGTCATGTGGTCATGATCTGCATGTGGGGCTCTGTCATCAGGAACCTCCTGCACACCGCGTTCTGCATCCTGGAAAGCCACCTCTGGGGGATGACACCGTGACTGAGCAAGGCCCTGGCACCCCACTGGAGAACTCTCTGATCCTTGGAGTCTCCATGAAAAGGACAGGGACAGGCATAGACTGAGCCCCACAGGGTTTGTGAAGCGGAGAGGTCTGGGGACTGTGACCTGAATCAGATCCCCCTCTCGCTTCTCAGAACGCTCCACCAGCATCCCAGCCTCCAGGGACTCAAGCCAAGCCCTTGGCGCACCCCATAACACCTGGAGGTCTGGCCCACAGCCCCGACCTCCTCCGGTGCCCTTCACTCCAGTGAGCCCCATGCTGACCTCCCCAGGAGCCAGCAGGCCCCATCCCCACGGGGCCTCTGTGCAGAGCCTTTCGGTGCCCAGGCTTCGACCCCATCAGTCCCCACTCCAGGAGGCCTCCCGGCCGCCCCACCCCCACCCCTTCTCCCCCACTCTCAGAAAGACCTGGAACCCTGAGATGCTTCCTTGTTTGTAGTGGACGACGCACATGCAGCCTCTGGCTCAGCAGACTGTGGCTTCCTCCAGCTCGGAATTGTTCTACTGCTTCTGTCACATCCACGGTTCTGAACTCAGGGCCTAGAGCAGGGCGAGGCACTGTCACTGCTCAGGAATGTCAGTGGGATCAGTGAACCCAGGGATGGATGGATGAACAGACGGATGGACAGACAGACCCAACGTCTCAAGGCAGAAGTGCGAGGGGAGCAGACAGCATGGATTAGGGACAAAACTGTCACAGGCCCCCCACCACTATGTCACCACTGTCTGGGCCTGTGAATTGACACTGCCAGCCCCAGGCTGCCCCTCACCGGGACACTTCTGACTCTCTTCCCTTCCAGGCTCCTCTGGCTCTGCCCAGGCTCCGGCCTCCCCTTCCCTTGCCCAGAATCAGGAATGTGGCCTCAGTCCCTTGGGATGTCACCTCCCACCCCCAAGCCACAGAGGGGGCCACAGAGTAAGTGGAGAAGACAGGGAGGCTGCTCTGAGACTCCCAGGGTGGCGAAGGGGCAGAGGACCCCAGGAGACTCACAGCTCCCCATTCTCTCCACTACAGAAATTTCTAAAGGGACCTCGTGCCCCAGCTGCCCCTGTGGGACCCGCGACAGTACCCCAGGCCTGGAGGCCAGGTGAGCCCCCCAGACTCCAGGCTCCCACCCCAGCTAGCCCGGGCCCTACACCTCTGCCCAGATGTATCTGATCTAACACCCCTCTCTCTCCGCCTCGCAGGGTGCCCAGGTGTGCAGGGAGCCTCGGGGGCTGGCCTGGGTTTGTGAAGCAAGAATAAACTGTCAAGCCTGCTTGGTCCTCCAGTGTGTAAGGAGCAGGTCAGCGGCCACCAGGGGGCAGCTTGGCACTGGGAAAGGGCTGCCCCTGGGCCTGACCCACAGCGGGGGAGGCCTGGGCCCTGGCCTCATCAGCCCGCAGACCTTGCCATGGCATGGGGTCCCCAGCCTCTTCCTTCAGTTCCAGGAGTCCCCCTTCCATCATGGCAAAATCACCCCTGGACTTGCCCAGTCCTGCATCCCTGGTCAAAAGGGCCGGCATTTCCTTGAGAGTTAGGCTCCCAGTCTTTCCTCCATTCCCCGTGGGTCCTTCTGCCAGCATCTCCCACCTCCTCACTAATCCTGGAACCCGGGCTCCCTCACTTCAGGTTAGACCAGTGCAATCCCTGAGCGCCACCCCTGGGCTGAGAGTGCTGGACAGGGAGAAGCAGTGGCCACTGTCCCCCCTTGCAGCTCAGAGTCCAGTGGGGGAGACAGACCGGGATGACCCAGAGCCCAGAGTGGGCAGGCTGGGGTGGGGAACCCCGAGGCTGCAGGAGCACACACCACAGGACACCTGAACCAGCCTGGGGAGTCAAGGAGGGCTTCCAGGAGGAGGGGACTCCGAGCCCAGACTGCCATGGAGCTTGAAAGTGTATCACAGACTGAGTTCCAAGCGACAGGAGCTGCCCCTTGGGACTGAAAGGGAACCTATTGAGAGGATTCTGGGTCACTCACAGAAACCCAGGAGTAAACAGGATTGGAAAAGGAGCAAGAAACCTGCCAGCTGGCCAGCAGGGGCCACCCAGCCACAGTCACACCACAGAACCAGCCTGATGAGGACATGCTGGTGCCCGCTGAGTCCTGGGCACTGCAGTCGCCTCGCTGCTGGAGTCGCCCCAGAAATAGGAGGGGCCACGCCCCAGCGTGGACGGGCCAACTCAGCGGCGCCGGATGGCAAGGGTTGATCAGTGCTCAGGGTGCCGGGCGGATTTGGGGTGGAACTCCTGAGTGGTTCCTGAGCAGGGCGGCTGGAGGCTGCCTGAGATCCCTGCAGGCTCCACACTTCCCAGGGTTGCCTTCCCACAGCACAGGAAGGACAACCAGCCTCCACATCCGTGTTTAATGCACCTGACTGAACATGTAGGCTTTTTATTTTTATTTATTTCTTTTTTGGTACCATGGATTGAACCCAGAAGCATTTTACCACTGAGCTACATTCCCAGTCGTCTTTTTTCATTTAGACATAGGATCTCATTAAGTTGCTCAGAGCTCACTAAATTGCTGAGGCTGACTTTTAAACTTGTGATCCTCCTGCCTCAGCCTCCCAAGCCTCTGGGATAACAGGTGCGCTCCACCATGACCTCTTGATGGGAGTGTCAAGCTGCTCTGATTGTAGGTGACCCCAGGGAAATGACAAATTGGGTGCAGCCATCTTTAGGAAGTAGCTCTTCTTTAAACTCTCCCTGCACGAGTAACTCTTTTTGTTCCACCCAAAAATGAATTCATATGACACCAAATGTCAACAGTTCCATTTTCCAGATCCAAGTCTGGAATCATGGGGGAATAACCATTCCCCTCCAAACATGCCGTGATCCTCATCTTTTGCAAGCTGTGGGCTCATCTGAAAGTTAATTAGGATATGCCATATATAAACCAATGAGAGAAGCAGGGCACGGTGACACACCTATAATCCCAGCAGCCCAGGAGGCTGAGGCAGGGGGATCTTGAGTTCAAAGCCAGCCTCAGCAATGGTGAGGCGCTAAGCAACTCAGTGAGACCCTGTCTCTAAAACACAAAATAGGGCTGGGGATGTGGCTCAGTGGTCGAGTGCCCCTGAGTTCAATCCCCGGTACCAATAATAGTAATAATGATAATAATAGAAAAGGTAAGGCTCATTAATGAGAAGAGTCAGCCCTCTGTATCTGCAAGGATACAACCAACCTTGAATTTAAAATATCCAGGAAAAAATTGCATCTGTACTGAGCAGGTACAGACTTTTATCTTGCCATTATTTCCTAAGCCATAGAGGATATTGACTACATAATATTTACATTGTATTAGACATAAGTCATTGAGAGATGGTTTAAAGTATATGGGCATGTGCATAGGTTATATGCAAATACAATGTCATTATATGAGGGACTTGAACCCCTGGGGAAGGGGCTCCTGGAACCAAATCCCCATGGATCCCAAAGGACTGCTGTATACAGTCACGTGGCACATCACCTAAGGATGTCTCCGTCAACAATGGACCATAATTGCAACAACGGTCCCATAAGATCACATGGCCCAGTGACGCCACAGCCATTTCAGTCTGTGTTAAGTCCACTGTGATGTTACCCGGTGGCAAAATTGCCTGACAACGCCTTTCTCAGAACATAGCCCGGTTGTTAAGTGACGCATGCCTGTGTCTATACACATGAGCTCGCGAGGCCGGAATTGGAAAATGATTTAATTCAGTCCACAATATTTATTCATCTCGTGCCGAGCACTATCCTAGGCACCAGTCAAACAAAGAAGTGCCTTTTCTCTTGGAGTTTAGATTCTCGGCCAAACCGTAAAAAATAAACATTGGATCTGGCAGCGGTAAATGCTATTGAGGAAAAAATACAGTAAAAGAAGGGGAAAAGGGAGGGGCTGGGCAGGGGGCGTGGCCATTGGAGATGGGAGGGCCAAGCAGAGCTCCTTAAGGAGGCGGGTGGGAGGACAGCCCAGGAGCAAGCTGTGCAGGCGAGCAATGTCCCAGCAGAGGGGAGAGCAGGTGCCACCTAAGCTGGAGTTGTCAGGAGTGTTGCAGGAAAAGTATGGCAGCAGAGAACGGCAATGTGACAAGAATGGAACTGGAGGGGAGTGAGTGACGGATGGGTCAGGGAGGTAGCAGGGGCCAGATCCACTGTCTTTTAAGCCACCGACAAAACTTCAGTTTTTACTGAGACAGAAGTCAAGGTTGACACAGGCAGACTCACATTTTAACAGGATCCCTCTGGCTCTTTTGTGAGACTAAATTGTAGATGACAGGCAAGTGACATTAACTATACCAGTTCCTGCAAGTCTGTGCCCAGCCAGGGCTGGGATGTCTGATTTCCCTCCTTACACGTTCCTCGTTCCTCGGGCCCCTCCGGTCTCACAGCTCACAGCACCTTGGCAGGTTGGTTTCTTAAAGGTGGAAAGCAGATCGCAGAGAGGGCGCCTACCAGATCCTGTCCAGGTAAGCAGGTACTCAATCCAGGGACAGAAGAGTGGGCGTCTGGGGTGAGTGTGAGCTTATCCCAGGAGAATTTGGGGCTGTCTTGGAGTGTGACTGTGTCCATGCAGTCTGGGTGGAATTTGCATGTGAGCCTGTGGACCTCGGAGTATGCACCTTGCAAACCTTCCCTGAGCACACAGTAACCAAGAGAGCCCTGACCCCTCAAAGGGTCCAGTGGGGGAGACAGACCCACCCCAGTCAGAACTACCCAGAATGCACAGGGCTGAAGTGGGGACTCCAGAGGACTGAGGAGGATGGGGGAGCCCCAAGGAGGACTTCCTGGAGGAGGGGATGGTGATGCTAATACGCAAAGGTCATCTTTCCCAGTGTAACAATGGTTCTCCTGTGGGACTAATGGATAAAAAATGTAGCTTTGCCCAGTCTGGCCAGTAATTCCCAGGCTGACCTGTAACTGAGCCCTCCCTCTGGTCAGATAGGCAAAGCCAGGGCTCCAGGGGGCCCAATCTTACCAGTGACTGATCAGAGACCTGAGGAACTTCGCTGAACAAGACCAGTGACCCCACATTCTACCTAATGTCCTAGGCTAACTTCTCCCAGGCAAACAGTGCCATCCCCCTCCCCCCAGCCCCAACCAGCACCCTAGGGATTTTTGTCCCAGTCTGACTTGGGTCATGGGAAGCCCTGAGCAGTCTGATCTGTGACCCCCCCCCCCCCAGTCTGACCTCTGACCCTCCGTTGCAACCATGGCTGAACTCTTCCTCCTTCCCCAGGTGCCCTTGCCTCCTCCCCTCCTCCATTCACCTGCCCCCGCCAACAGGATTCTCCTCCCCTCCCCCCAAGGTGGGGAGGGAATGAAGGGGAGAGAAGCAGCAGGAAGGGGGGTGACATTCCTGGGATTCCCTGGATGGGGGGAAGAGAGGGCTGGCCTTCCAGGGCAGAAAGGGGGAGAGCACCGGGGCCCTCCATCGCATCCTTACAGAGGCCTAGGCGGAACTGAGATTGAAGACCATTCGAGATAAGAGATTGAATGGGTCAGTTCCAAGCCACTGATCGGTCACATGAGTGGCGCTGCCACAGGAAAGGGCATCACAGGGCAGGCTGGGAGCAGCTGCTCTGGGACACCGCTAATGCTGGGGGCCACTGGTTACACTGGGAGAGGCCAGTGCTAGCTACTGGGTGTAAAATCCACCACGCAAGCCCAGGCTGCTGGCCACAGTGGAAACGAGACTCCAAGGCCTGGGGTCAGCATGAAGGGGAGGGGGGTCCGCGATTGTCCGCTGAGACGCCAGATCAGGACGTCCACTGGCCAGACTGGTTGGTCAGGGTCCCGTGCCGCGGGCGCTGGGCCGCCGAAGCGGGACGGCCGGGGACTTGGGGCCCCGGGCCCGCGGAGCACCGGCCCGCGGCGCGCTGGCGGGTAGGCGCGGGGCGGTGGGAGGTCCGCCCCGGCAGTGGGAGGTCCTGGCGCGGCGCCCGGAGAGAGGGGCGGGGCCGGGGCGGGGCCTCGGTGCCAGCCCCGCTGCGGTCGAGCCCCAGCCCGGTTCAGTCGCCGCCGCCGCCGCGAACATGGAGCCCCCGGACGCCCGCGCCACCGCGCGCCCGGCCCCGCGCCTGCTGTGGCTCGCGCTGCTGCTGGCGGCGAACCCAGGTACGGCGGAGAGCAGGGCGGGACTGGGGCTGGCTCCCCGGGACGCGGGAAGCGAGAGGGAGTGCCCCTCACTCGCCCCAGGAAGCAAAATCTGGGGGTCCCACGAAGGAGGAACCTGGGGGCGTTGGGAAGTGCCCCTCCTAGCGAGAGACCTGGGAGAGTCAGGCAGGAGAGCTGGGTATCCCCCGGCCCTGGACCAGAGACGACCTGAGAAGTGCGCCCCTGTCCCAGTCGGGACCATGGAATCTGGCTGTGTCCCCTAGAATCTGAGCCCTTCGGCTGCTGGTCCCTCCGACCCAAGAGTCCAAGCGCCTGGTAGCTCATATGGCTTTCCCGATGACACAGAAGACCCAAACCCCAGAGCTGTCCCCTCAAAGATTCTCAAGTTTCGAGGGGTATAGGCACCCCTATGGAAAGGTAGGGGTGCCTAAACCAGTGATTCATATAATTTGAGAATGTTCCCAGCCTAAATTCAGAGTCCCAACTCAATAAAGAATGGGCCTCCCTCGGAAAGGGCCAGATTACCAGCCCCAGGCAGTGAGCTGGGCAGTGAGCTGGGCAGTGGAGGCGCAGAACAAAGTGTTTCCGAATGACAGGTCCCCTTCCTGGGGCCTCAGATAAATCCACACACCTGCATGGAGGTGGGAGGGGAGAGGACCCTGAGGGGCTAGAGAAAGGGGAACAGAGACATGAAAGAGATTGAGAAAAGAGAGGGCATCGCTGCCTTCCCTGGCATACTGCTGCTCAGACCATCCCGGGCCGCAGCCTGGCCCTGTTCACTCCCCTGGGGGAAGCTGGGGCCAGAAGTGGGGGCCTGGGAACCCAGGCCCCTGGCACAAGCATGGTAAATAGTGGGTCCCCAGGGCTAGGCCTGGGCCAGGCTGGGGGGGGGGGAATGGTAAAGAAGTTCTAAGAACTGAGTGCGGTGCCAAGACACCAACCCAGAGGGTAAGGAGTGGGTGGATTCCCAGCAGAACTGTTCTATCTGCCAGGACCCTGATAGGAGGTGGGATGCGGCCTCCCAGGCCCCCAGACCTCCAGCCCCTTTTCCCTAGGACCCAAGTGCAGGTCCCCAGCTGCCTTCTCCCTCAAGACCCAGGATCCTGGCCTGCCCCTCTCCTGTCTTGAGGTGACTCACCTTATCCTCTCCCCTGTTCTATTCAAGAGACAGGGGGGCCAAGGGGCGGGTAGGGGGCTCTGGCGCCAAGCTGGGCAGGTCTCAGCCAGCCTGTCCCTCCCACATTCCTGAAACCTGCCCAGCCCTGTCCCCCCTCACCACCCCCACACACCCATCCCTGCCTCAGCCCTCAGTTCCGGCCGCAGCAGCCCACACCCCAGCCCCCCATGCTTGAGAGAACAGAAGGGCCCCAGAAGCTGAGAGGTGGAGACAGGGAGACAGGCAAAGAGGGACAAAGGCGGAGACAGGACTGAGAGGAGGCCAGGATGAGAGGGGCCTGTGCAGAGATAGACACCAAGATGGAGAGGCATTTACTGCACATCACTGCACCAGTCCCTGCCCAGGGTGCTGGAGGCAGAGGAGGAGCCAGCCTGGCCCTGCCCTTGAGGGGCATTTGCTCTAGTGAGGAAGCCAGGGCAGATGAAGTCCAATCCCAGGGACATTGAACAAAGGCCAGGGGAAGCCCTCAGTTCTGCAGGTGAAGGGAGATGGGTGGGAAATGCTCATGTGGCCTGAGACTGCAAGACATGATCCTGAGGGGAGAAGGGCTGGGCCTGGACCCCTGGGTCTGAGGGAGGAGGGCTGGGCCTGGACCCCTGGGTCTGAGGGAGAAGGGCTGGGCCTGGACCCCTGGGTCTGAGGGAGGAGGGCTGGGGCTGGACCCCTGGGTCTGAGGGAGGAGGGCTGGGACTGGACCCCTAGGTCTGAAGGAGGAGGCTGGACCTGGACCCCTGGG
>JAJEJO010000830.1:386382-418441 GCA_020662805.1 Glaucomys volans
CTGGACCCCTGGGCCTGAGGGAGGAGGGCTGGGCCTGGACCCCTGGGTCTGAGGGAGGAAGACTGAGCCTGGATCCCAGGGTCTGAAAGGTGGCAGTGGGAGAGCTGACCCCCTGTCCTGCAGGTGCCCAGGCCAAGGTACATGTCTCTGTGCCTCCACTGGTGGAGGTGATTCGAGGAGAAACGGTCACCCTGGAATGTGCGCCCTTGGAGACCCCTGACCATTTTGTGCTGGAGTGGTTCCTTGTGAGTGTTGGCTGGGGCTCTGGGGTCCAGGCAGGGGATCGGGGCACACCAGGGACGCCTGCACTCAGGCCCTCCTCAGAGCCCACAGGGCCTAAAGATCCATCCACCTGTTTCCATTTCACAGATGGGGAACTTGGGGCTTGACCAGGGGAAAGGTGAAGAGGCCTCTTCAAGGCCCTGGGCAGGGCAGACATCCTTCTGAATGCTGGCTCTCGGGAGAGAGACCTGTGGGGACTGACACTGAGAAAGCCAGAGCCTGGAGAGGAGAATAATTGAGAACCGAGGGCTGGGGAGGAGAGAGGGCTGGGGAGGAGAGACGGGAATAGAAGAGATGGGGGAGAGGGCCATGGAGGAAAGAAAAGAGATGGAGACCCGGGAGGGGGAGGCCAGAATGGGGACAGAGGGACGAGAGGATAACGGGAGGAAGGGATGGACCCACCAGGTGACCAGAAGACAGGGAGGGCGGGAGACAGAGCAAGGACTCAGTGGCCAGAGCTGCAACCCCCTTGCACCCCACAGACTGACCGCTCAGGGACTCGCCACCGCCTGGCCTCCGCTGAGCAGCAGGGTTCTGAGCTCCAAGGCGTGGTGCATGACTCCAGGGGCCGCAACCCCCCATACGAGCTGGACTCCCAGGGGCGCCTGGTGCTGCCCAATGCCCAGGTGGGCGATGAGCGGGACTACGTGTGCGTGGTGAAGGCTGGGGCGGCGGGCACCACGGAGGCCACTGCGAAGCTCCGTGTATTTGGTGAGTGTCCCCATGCACCCCAGGAGGGACCAGGCAGAGAAGGATCTGGGGAAGGACCCCCAACATGAACGTCTTCCCCACAGCAAAACCAGAGACCACTGAGGTGATCCCCAACAAAGGGACGCTGTCCGTGATGGAGGAGTTTGCCCAAGAGGTACCTTGGAACAGCCCCCGGTCCAGGGCACCGGGAACAGGGCCTGGGAACGGGGCTCCCAGTGTGAGCAGCAGGGAACGGGACCTCGAGGAGAGGGGTCCAGACTCCTGCATCCGACTGGGGAGGCTGAGGGAAGAGGGGACCCAGACTTCAGAGTCCTGGCCCAAAGCCCAGGGCCACGCCCATGTCTGCCTCAGATTGCCACCTGCAACAGCCGGAATGGGAACCCGGGCCCCCAGATCACATGGTATCGAAACGGGCAGCTCCTGGATGTGCCCATGGAGGTGAACCCTGGTGAGCAGCACGGGATCCCGAGAATCACAGGCTGGGGGTAGCGGGCCGGCAGGCTGGCTGAGCGCCCCTCCGTCCTTCCTAGAGGGCTACATGACCACCCGAACGGTGCGCGAGGCCTCGGGGCTGCAGTCCCTCACCAGCATCCTCTACCTGCGCCTCCGCAAGGCCGACCGGGAGGCCAGCTTCCACTGCGCAGCGCACTACAGCAAACCAGGGGGCGGCCACGGCCGCCTGGACAGCAGCGCCTTCCAGCTCACCCTGCACTGTGAGTCCTCGCGGCCCCGCCCTCGCTGAGGCCCCGCCCTCAAGCTCCCCTCTGGCCCTCCACCCCCCTTCTGCTGAAATGTGAGAGGTGTTAGCTGCTGACCTCTGGCCTCTGACCTCAGAGGGTAACACAAGCCCCATCCTGACCTCTGCTACCCACTCAAACCCCGCGGAGTGCTCCACCCTCTCACACTGAATGGGGTCCCCAGGTGACATTGGGCTCCAAATCTCACACCTGACACCCACATCCACCTCTGATCCTTCAACTGTGCCCTCAGCTCATCTCAGCCTCTGACCTCTGGTGCCCACTCTCAGAAGTGCCACTGACCCTTGAAACAAACGACCCCCAACCTTGAACCAAGGTGATGTCTCTCCCTTCGTCCAACTTGACCCTGGCCTTGACCATGATTCCTGTCTTCCCTGCCCTCTCCCACAGATCCCACGGAGCATGTGCAGTTCTGGGTGGGCAGCCCAGCCACCACAGAGGGCTGGGTTCGCGAGGGCGACTCAGTCCAGCTGCTCTGCCAGGGGGACGGCAGCCCCAGCCCGGAGTACACCTTTTTCCGCCTTCAGGTGACCCATCCGTCGTCCCTTTGGTGTTTCTGGCCCTGACCTCTGTGGTTACTAACCTGCACTAACTTTCTTTTCTTTTTCTTTCTTTCTTGTTTTGTTTTCTTTCTTTTCTTTCCTTTTTGTTATTTTCTTCTGGCACTGGGGTTGGAACCAGCGCCTGGTGCATGCTAGGCAAGTGCTCTGCTGAGCCACACCCCCAGAACCCACCTTGTCATTTTGACTTGAGTGCCCCTGGGCTTAGCCAGGCACCTGAGACGGTGACCCCTGACTTGAATGGGCCTTGGCACTAACCTGGTGACCCCTGACCCTGCTGGACCCGAGTGGGAGTAGCCCCTGAACGGAGTTCCTCATCTCTGGTCACCCAGGACAAGCAGGAGGAAGTGCTGACTATAACCCTAGAGGGCAACTTGACCCTGGTGGGGGTGAACCGGAGCCAGAGTGGGACCTATGGCTGCAGAGTGGAAGATTACGATGCCGCTGAGGACGTCCAACTCACCCAGACTCTGGAGCTGCACGTGGCCTGTGAGAGCTGGGAGCCCAGGAGGGGTCCCTGCATCAGTGGCCTCCTGTCCTGCTCCGCAGCCCTGCATCCTGCTCTGCTCATCCTGATCGCCCTGCCTCCACCCTTGCTCTGCGTTTCTGGGGCGTCTGCTCTGTTCCTCTTCCCCTGGGCCCCTGCCCTGCCTCTTCCAGTCTGCTCTGCATGGGCCGCCAGAGAGCTCCTTCCAGAGCACACACCTGACCCCCCCCCACACACACACACACTTAGAACCTGCTGTGGCTCCCCAGTGCCCTGGGGAGAAAGCCCAGGTTCCACAGCTTTCATGGCCCACCTGGCCAGCTTCACTATCAGCTGACCTTTCTCCCAGTCACAGCTGTCTCCCCATCCCACCCAAGCTCCACTCTTCCTCCTACTTGAATCCCCATCCTCTCTTCTGTCAACTTCCAGCCAGTCTCTTGGATCTGGGTTTCTAAGACGCCTTCGCAGTTAGCTTGCAGGGCAAAGGCTCAGCACTCCTTGTGTCCCTCCCTGGAGTCCGCTCTGCAGTAGATATTGGGGACACAGCCAGGCCTTAGCTGTGTGCTGCCCAGGGAAGGGGGCATGACCTTGGATGAGGGTCCCTGCTGCTGCAGCAGTTCCCAGAGAGGGCTGACAGCTGAGGGCTGGCAGCTGCTGTCCTCGGCAGCTGGGAGGATGCGTCCTTCAGCATTGTGAGGAGATCTGTGTGTCCTCAATGGGGCTGGGAGGCCTGTGAGAAGGGCACCCTGGATAAGAAACTGAAGAGTGAAAGCAGAAGCACAAAGATGTAGATAAGACACTGTGGGCAGAGTGAGGAAGTGCAAAGGCCCTGAGGCAGGACAGGACTTGATCTCCTTGAGAAAACCAGCAAGAGGCAGGGTAGCTGGAACTTAGCAGGCAAGGAAGGAGGGTGGGAGATGGCCAACAAGGTGGCCTGGGCCTGCCCTCGCAGAATCTCAGCAGCATCAAGGAGTTTGGCCACAATGCCAAGGGTAGCATCCAGATTTTAGGCAGAGGGGAGATGGGACCAGTGTGTGCTTTCTAAAGCTGCTTCTGGCTGGCTGCTCTGGAGGATTCATTGGGAGGACCAAAGTGAAGACTAGACCAGGGCGGAGGTGCTCAAGACAGGTGAACCCAAGGACTGGAGCAGGAAGAAAGCAGAAGGATGCGTCTTGGGGCAAAACACAGTCTTAAATGACAGGTGTTGGGCAGGAGGGAGGATGGAGGTCCCTGACGTGGCTCGGTGATAGAGCACTTGCCTAGCGTGCCGGAGGTCAGGGTTTCTATCCCCAGCACTGCAAAAAAATGATAACAAAAATGGTTTGGGTAGCCAGGTGCAATGGCACATGCCTGTAATCCCAGCCACTTGGGAGGCTGAGGCAGGAGGATCACAAGTTCAAGGCCAGTCTGGACAGTGTACTGAGACACCCCCTGCCCCCAAATAGTAGAGGGCAGGAATGTGGCTCTGTTGGTAAAGTGTCTCTGGTACTGCAAAAAAAAGTTGGGGTGGAAAGTCCCAGGAGCACCTCATGTCCAAGGTTATCCATTAACCTTGACTCAGATGTCCGCTCTAGAGGAAGGCAATCGAGTGGGGCGTATTCTTTGGAGTTAGATTCCTAGATTTGGGCCCAAGGGCCTGGAGCTAGAGAGGAGAGGGCTCAGAATCAGGGCCAGGAAGGTTTGGTGTTCTCTGCTGACCTCTGTCCATGTCTGCACCCCGACAGCCCTGGAGAGCCCCAGCGAGTGGGTGAGGGGCTGGGGAAGGTGACGCCCTGTCCCCTTCCCCAGACCTGGACCCCCTGGAGCTCAGCGCCGGGGAGGAGCTCTCCGTGCTCCTCAACAGCAGCCGAACAGCTGTGAACTGCTCCACACGAGGCCTGCCCGCGCCCACCCTGCGCTGGACCAAGGTGGGGAGCAAAGGAGCCCCAGGCCCGCCTACACCCCTCTCCATCTGTGCCTTGCCCTCCTTCATGGCCCTGCCTGGCTTTCTCCTCTCCCCTCCCAGGACTCCGTGCCCCTGGGGGACGGCCCCACACTCTCTCTCACCTCTGTCACCTTCGACTCCACTGGCACCTACGTGTGTGAGGCCTCCATGCCCATGGTCCCCTTCCTCAGCCGCACCCGGAGCTTCAAGCTGCTGGTTCAAGGTTTGGGATGGGAGTCGGCAGGGTGGGGAAGGTGGCCCTGGGGACACATGGGGTGGCCCAGGTGGGGCCCTCTGTCTCCTCCATTCCGCTTTTCCTCTCTCCTTCCTCTCCCTTCCCATGTGTGCCTCCCACTGTCCTTTTTCTGGTCACCACCCACCTGCAGGGTCACCAGAGTTAAGGGCAGAGGAGATGGAGCCCAAGGCCGAGGGCGGCTGGACGGAGGGGGATGAAGCCCGGCTGACCTGCTTGGCCCGGGGCTACCCAGAGCCGGAACTCACCTGGAGCCAGCTGGGTGGCAGTGTAAGGGGCTGTCCTCTCCACCTGAACCCTCCCTCTGTCCCCCAGCTTCGGGGAGGTTGGACCTCCTTCCCCTCTGCCCTCACCCTGTCCTTGGCCCAGGAGCCTGGCCTGACCTGAGCCCCCACAGCCTGCAGAGCCAGCCCCCGGAGGGCAGGGCTGGGTGAGCAGCTCCCTGACCCTGAAAGTGACCAGTGTCCTGGGCCGAGAGGGCGTCTCCTGTGAGGCCGCCAACCCCCACGGGAGGGTCAGCCACGTCTTCCACTTTGGCGCTGGTGAGTGGGCCCCGGGCTGAGCGGAGCTGGGCGCGGCACACGGAGCCCTGCCTGAGCCCTCCGCCCGCGCTCTCCCTGCAGTGGCCCCCCAGACTGCCCAGGCCGGAGTGGCCGTCATGGCCGTGGCCGTCAGCGTAGGCCTCCTGCTCCTTGTGGTCGCCGCCTTCTACTGCATGAGACGCAAGGGGCGCCCTGGCTGCTGCCGGAGGGGGGAGAAAGGGTCCCCGTGAGTATCTGTAGGACCCGAGCCATCCCCAGCAGGCTCCCCGCCTCAAGCCCAGTCCCTGACCAACCCGCCACCGTCCTTTCCCCAGCCCCAAACCCAGCCGCCCCTCCATCCCTGGCCCACATCCCTTGCCAGCCAGCCCCACGGCTTTCAGCCCCGCCTCCCGGGCTACCTTCAAGCCCCGCCTCCTCACCCACGACTGTCCCGCCCATTCAACCCAGCCCCAGCCCCTCACCTCCCAAACCTGTCCCCAAGCCCCTCTTAACACTTCCCGCCCCAGCCTCCTCTCCACCCAGCCTCGTTCCCATCACCAGTCCAGCCCAGTCCCCAGCCAGCTGCATCTCCTTATCCCCATCCTCACCCCAACACCAACCAGGCCCTGACCTAATGCCAGCTCTCCAGTCAGCCTGTCACCTGTTGCAGAACTTCCCTGCAACTAGGGAGGCTGAGGCAGGAGAATCTGGAGTTCGAAGCCAGCCTCAGCAACTTAGTGAGGCTCTAAGCTAGAAATAAGACAAAGGGCTGGGGATGTGGCTCAGTAGTTAAGCACACCTGGGGTTAGTCCCTGGTACCAAAAAAAAAAAAAAAAAGAACTTCCCTAGCCACTTCCTAACCCCATCCCCACCCCAAACCTACTCCCATCTAGGCTTGTCTCCAGCCCCAGGCACAGAGCACCCTCAGTTCCAACCCATAACCATTCCAGACCCACCCCAAAGGCAACCCACCAGCCACTGCCGACCCCGAGGCACCTCCAGCCCTCTGCCTGCCACCCTCCCTAACCCCAGTACTGGCACCACCCCACCCCAGCCCAGGTCCTTCCCCCAGGTGACCAGTTCCCCCTCGTGGCCCTTCTGCCTGCAGGCCACCTGGGGATCCAGAGCTGAGCCACTCGGGATCCCAGCGACCAGAGCAGAAGGGCCTTCTCATGGGAGGCTCCTCTGGAGGAGCCAGGGGTGGCTTTGGAGATGAGGTGAGTGAGGGGCCTGCCCCCGAGCTCCCCCCGACAGGGAACCAGCTGGCACGGGCTGAGTTCCCCACTCTCCACAGTGCTGAGCCCGAGGACCTCCTAGAGGCGTCACTGGACCAGAGCTGTGGGCATCAGATGCTGTGCACACTCCACCGCCCCCTCTTCCTTCTGCTCCGGCCCTCCCTTCCTTCCTCCGCCTGCTGGGGAGGGACCTAGTGGCCAGCCGGCCTGCAGCCTCTGGGAGGGAAGGAGGGAGGGTGGGTGGCTGGGAGGGGGCCCTTCCTCCAGGGATGGTGACTCTCCCAGGCCCCAGAATAGCTCCTGGACCCAAGCCCAGCGCCCTGCCCGGGACAAGGCACCGAGGGTCGGCGGACCCAGGCTATTTTTACCTCCTGCCTCTCTTGCTGGTCCCCCCACCTGACGTCCTGCTGCATAGTCTGACACTGGATCCCCGCCCCTGCCCTGCCTTGCCCTTGCCCCCAGCCCTGCCCTCACTCCCAGCCCATCCTCTGTGGACACTGGAGTCTGGAATAAAAGCTGTCTGACATGGCGACACCATCCTGCGGCCAGATCTTCCCCGGGGGTCAGGGAAGGGAAGCAGGGTGCAGGTGATTCCTCCTCCCAGCTGCCTCGCCCTGTCCACTTCCTTTCAAGACCTCAGGAGAAGCTGATGTCACAGAGAAAGAAAGGAGAGAGAGGGCTCACAGAGGTGACTCAGCTGGCTGACGGTGAAAGAGAAAGATGCTGGGGTCCTCCCTCCCCCTGAGGACCAGGGAGTGGCCAGTGTCTCCTTGGGAATGGGGAGCTGTCCCCTTAAGGAAAAATTCCCAGCCTCTCTGGCCAGAGCCCCCCAGGGAATTAAGGCTGGGCGGGGACAAGAGCTCTCCCAGCTGTGGAGTTGATGGAAACAGGGATGGAGCCGCCTGGGGGGGGGCAGGGTCACAGTTCCTCCTGCGAGGATTCCCTGGGGAAGAAGGGAGAGGGGGCTCAGAGGATGTGGGTGACCGGCCTGGGCAGGCAGAGACAGACTTTCTGAGGTCCAGGGAGAGGGATTTGAGGAAGATGGAAAGACTTCGGGGAGGTGGGAGGGAGGGGTGAGTGGGGAGACTCAGATAAAAGAGAGACTGAGGCAGATTTGGGGGAGACAGGGACAGAGTCAGAGCAGAAAAAGTGAAGAAGAAATCCTGGACTTCAGAGACAGAGAGAGTTGCAGCAAGAAAGAGAAAGGAAATGTTGCAAGAGGCAGCTCTGAAGCGCCCGGGAGGCAGGCGTCAGTGACCTTGGCGGGTGACTTCACCTGAGCCTTGATTCTTGCGCGTCATATGGAGACAAATCCCACTTTGGCCCCTAGAGGGCAGCTGTGAGGAGTCCAGGCAAAGCGGCCTGTGTGCCAGATCAGCAGGAGGTGGCGGGCAAGGGTGGGCTCTCGTCCCAGATGCCCCCCAAGGCTTCCTAATGCTGCTGCCCCTGATCTCAGGCAAGTAACCACTCTCCTCCCACAGCTTGCTCCTCCCACCCAATGGGATCTGGCACCAAGGGAAATTGGGGGCATGCTATGGTAGCCTCCAAGCAGTCTGCCCAGAGACCCAGAGCAAAAGACCTCTCAGGTCAGATAACGGCACTCCAATCTCATGGTTTATTGAATTTATTTAAAACAAAGGTGGGAGGAGGGCAGTGGTGCACACCTGTAATCCCACTGAGGAGGCTGAGTGGGAGGATCACAAGTTCGAGGCCAGCCTCAGCAAGTTAGCAAGACCCTGTCTCAAAATTTTAAAAAAGGGCTGGGAATATAGCTCAGTGGGAGAGCACTCCTGGGTTCAATCTCCAGTGCCTCACCCCCAAAATAGCAAAACACACAGGATCAGGGGGTGGGTGGAAAGCGTCTGTGCATAGAAATCAAGGAAAGCCTGGCATGGAATATTTGTGCAGTAATGTTAGTTATTATTCCTATGCAAGGACAAATGGAGGGACCCAGAGAAAAGCTGAGAAGGTTCCCTTAGTCTTGGGACAGGACCAGCTGCGGAGAAACACCACTCTAAGGACAGACACTGGTGAAGGGAGTCTGGGGAGGTGCAGGGGGAGTGAACAGATGGGTGGGGAAGTGGAAAGGAGCCCCCAGGAAGGATGGAGTTCTCCACCCAGCACCTGGTCCCCAAGTTAATGAGGTAGGGTCCCAGCCTGTCCCCCAGGAGGACACATTTGCATAAGGTCCCTCATCTGCATGGCATCCCAGGTAATTTGCATGCAGATGGCAGTCTGGTCCCACCTTAGAACTACCCCCTCTCTCACATTGGCCAAGGGCCTGGGGGAGGAGGATAGAGGAAAGCAAGAGCCACTGGATCCGGGGCTCCAGGAAGTAAAAGCAAGTCGGTAGTAAACTCACCTGCTCGTCCACCTGGGGGCAGGGACCCTGTTCCCAGGAGCACGGCCACCCTTCACCAGGCACTCAGGGCTTCTAGGTGCTGCTCCTCACACACACCCAGAGTTCCTCTCTCCCTGTCCCCACCATGTTTGGTGACATCACACTACCTGGAATGACTCTCCCTGTGTCCCCTACTGAAAAACCTTGACTATCCTTCAAAGCCTGGACATCTTGGATTCTGAAAAGTGATCACTGTTGCCCCTTTGCCTGCTCCTGGAATGTCACAGGGATCTGCACCTCTCCTGGCCTTGGATAGCTTTTATTAGTCAGGCTGTGTTTGGTTGTAAATGAAAAAAAAAGGAAAGAAAGAAAAGAAATCAGCTGCAGCTGATGGATGTGGTCCCAGTGACTCGGGAGGCTGCAGTAGGAGGATCACAAGTTGAAGACCAGTCTGGGCAACTTGGCAAAACCCTATCTTAAAATAAAAAATAGAAAGGGTGGAGATATAGCTCTGGAGTAGAGCGCCCCTGAGTTCAATTCCTAGCACTGCAAAAGGAAAAATGGAGGAGGAGAAGAGGAGAAAGAAAGAAGGTAGGAAAGAAGTTAGGGAGGGAGAAAAGCAGGCAGGCAAAGTGAAAAATTCATGTAGGTGAAAGGGAAAAAAATTTTTCATTCAAATATTTGAGAAGTGCAAAGGCTTATGACCTTCAGGCATAGCTGGATCTAGGAGCTCAAATTCATTCCCATCCTTGAAACAATACCAGTGGCCAGGAGGATCAAATACTCTGACTGGTCAGGTCTAGGTCGGCCTTACTCTGAACCAAGTAATAAGGACTAAGTAATAAGGACACCTGGGTGGTGGCGGCAGGAGCACTTGCTGCCGGGAGAAGAGAGCAGTTCTGGGCAGGTAAAGAAAGTACTTGGCATCAACTTCATCGGAAAGACTTTGGCCCTGTGCCCCTACCTTCTGGTTATGGCTCTTCAGTGAAGTGCCGCCTCTAGGACTCCTTGACACTGGAAGTTGACTCCTGAGGCATGGGACCCACCCAGTCATTTGTCAATAAAGGTGGCAGTGCTCAGCCTTACACATGCCCCCATGTGCTTGGGGCCTGGTAGTGTGAAACTCCAGCCTCTACTCCTGGGGCTTTCTTCCTGGGCTCACCCATGAAGACTAGCAAGGACAAAGCCAAGCCAAGGACGCTGGAAGAGCGGGTGCGAGAGGGCCATCCTGGAAGATTCCCTGGGCCTGGGTTCTTTTGCTCAAGGGAAAAATGTGGAGCCAGGCAGGTTTTGCAAAGAAAGTGATCAGGGCTGGTGCTGACAGCCAGACCTCCCGCCCTCTAACCTGGCCTTGGACTTGGGAGAGAAGGCCAGAGAGATCTGGAGAGCATGTGCACCTGTTTGTCCAGCTAGCCTCACACCAGGCTTGTGCCAGTCTGAAATAGAGGCTAAGAATTCAGCCTGTCTAGGATCGAATCCCAGTCTTGCTACTTCCTAGCTGATGGTTTGGGCATTACCAGCCAGTCTGTGCCTCAGTTTCCTTTTCAATGAAATGGGGATCATGATATTGTGCCCCTCATGGAACTCTTGTGAGGAATTAACTAAGACAAATAGATACTTAGAGCAGCATCAGTCCCAGATTTTCTTTTCATAACTATGACTCTAGGTGAAGTCACTTCATCTCTGTGCCTCAGTTTCCTTACCACATAGAGTACTGCCGGTTTAACACTTGCAACGAGCTCAGAGCAGCACCCCGCACACATTAATACATGTATTAATACTATCATCACCAAGAGGGGTAGGAGCCTCCACTATTTGAGACCATTGCCTCCTTGGGAAGGAAAGCCAGGTGTGTTGCACATGGGGAGGGTGTAGACTACCCAGGTGGCCCTCTTGCTAGCAAGAAGCCCCCAAGAGCTTGCCCTGAGCTCACCAGCTTGGCACCAGCCTGGCACCTGGGGCCCAGGAGTATCTTAGATCTCAGGCCCTCAGCTGCATCCCCTCCCTCCCTCCCTCGGCCTCCTGCTGGCTGCCCTCACAGGCAGGCTGGGCGGCCTCACCAGCTCCCCCTCCCCCGGGCAGCCAGAAGAATGTGAAGAGGCAGGTGGGGGTGGGGATGAGCGGAGCCGCCTGGAGACTAAAGGGCCGAAAGGGCCGAGTCAAAGCGAAACACAAAGACGTGAGGAGGCTGGGGAGATAGGAGAAGTGGGACAAGGACACCGGGAGAGACTGGCAGGTCCAGAGACCGGACCCTAGCCCAGGGCCTGGTCAGCGAAGCACCAGAGCCGGTCTGGGCTGCCCCCTGGCGGGAGTCCGGGGTAAGGCTGCGACGAGGACCCTGTATGAAAGGTAGATGCGAGGACTCCCAGGACTCACGAGAGGGACACAGAACACAGAAAGAGGGACAAAGACATGAAAAGAGTGACACACTGAGAAAAACACATTGAGCGACATACAGACAGACGCGAGGAGAAAAAGAGGCAGAGACACAGACACACACAGACTCAAAGGGATGGAAAGAGACACTGAGAACAAGTGACACAGAAACACTGATAGACAAAGACCAGAAGCAGAACGACATTGCGACGTCAGGACCGAAAGACTCAGCGACAGAGAAACATGGGGACGGAGACGGGCACGCAAAAATACTGAGAGATACACAAAGACATTGAGAGAAATCTAGCAGAAAACGATGCGGCGACACCTAGAATCCGAGGCAGAGGTTAGAAAGAGATGCGAGTTATGCTGAGATGTCCACGACGCGACACAGACAGGGTCAGGGACTCCATCTGGGGAAATGGCACGGCTGGGCTGGGGTGGGGGCGGGGTTCCAGAGGGGGCGGGCCTATGAGAACCACGTGATCGCGCAGGTGCGTTAAGAGTCCGGGGTTTTGCAGAAGAGGGCGGGATTAGAACTGTGGGCGGGGCTGAGACCAGGCCGGACCCAGCTCCTCGGAGGGGAGGATAGGCTACTCGGAGGGCGGAGGGCGGGGCCGGAGAGGAGGCGTGGCTTAGCGGGGGCGGAGATGGCCGGAAGTTCCAGAGGGGGCGTGACAGAGCCTTGGAGAATTGCCAGTGGAGGAAAGGGCTCAGGAGGAACACCTCAGGGCAAGGGGGCGTGGCTAGGATGCTAAAGGGGCGGTTTTAACACCAGGAGAGGGCGGGGACTGGTTCTGGGGCGGAGCGATCGTAGACGCCTTGGAGGAGTGGGTATAAAACCGCCGGAGAGGGCGGGTGCCGAACACTGGGGCAAGGCGATCGTAGAACCCCGGGAAGGGACAGGTGTGGAATTCGGGGGCGGGGTCCGAACACCAGGAGGGGGAGGGGCCAGAGCCCGGGTTCGACCGGGCAGGGGGGGAAGGGAAGGGGTGGGTCCTGTGACGTCAGCGAGTCCGAACGGCCGGAGCTGAGCTAGGGGCCCGGGCGTGGATCCTAAGAGCGGGATCGGAAAAGCTCAACCAGAACAGAGCCGGGCGAACCGTGCGCGACAGGAGCGGCCCGGAGCCGAATCCCTCAGGCACCTGCTCGATCGTTCAACCGATCGGCGCACCCACAGTGGCCCGCAGGCCCCCGCCCCAGCCCAGTCCGCTCCCGGGCCCCCCATGGCCCGGGTCGCAGTCCTCCCGCCGCCAAGATTGTCGCCGACACTGCCGCTGCTGCCGCTGCTGCTGCTGCTGCTTCAGGAAACAGGTGAGAGAAACCGCGGACGCCCTTCCCTCCTTTCTGAGTGGAGAAGCCTGAGAACCTTCCCCCACCCCACTCCTGGTTCACCGAGGCTCCTCTCTCGTGCCCCTTCCAGAATGTCCCTGCCGACTCCGACACCTTCCCCTACACACCCCATTTTGTCTGAGTCCCGAAAACCCCTCTGTTTCCCTCTCCTCACACCCTTCTTAATCCCTACCTTCCAGCCTACCCGGGACTCTTCTGTCCTCGTTCCCCGTTGGTCAGATTCTTGCGCCGAAGTGGTTAAATCTGAGGTCTGTGGGAGGCCTCGCGCCCCCTCCCCATCCTGCGCTAATCAGTGATCCGGGATCTGGGTCTCCGTCTCCGTTACCCCCCTCAGGAATGTGGGGAATGTTCCCCACCCCCAGCAAGACGGTCGTGATGGTGTGGCAAGACGCCCCCACCCCTCATTTTTCTTTCTTGGACGTCTGAGGCTTGGGGAGTCAAGGGCAAGGAGCCAGACGTCGAGATCCTCTGCCCGAGGGGCGGGGAGCTCGGACCTTGGGGTCGTCGGTGGCCGGCGGAAGATGAGGGTTCCTGCGGCGACCTGGGGGGAAGGGCCTGTGCTGGGCCCTGCAGCCCTGGACCTTAAGGAGTTTGCGGGTTCTGAACACTGGGTTCCAGAAAAAGTAAAGACTAGGGGGTTCCGTTTCCCTGGTCCCAGGTGAAGTAGAGGCCAGAGGCTGACACTAACCTGGGTCTAGGTAAAACTGGGGACAGGAGGGGCTCAAACTTTTGTGAGCAGGGGCCTCTGTCTCCTGGATTCCAAATGGAACCGTGGACCGAGGGTTTAATTTCGTGGGTTTCAGGTTTAATTGTGGGCAGAGGAATGTCTTCGGAAACCCCAAGTACTGAGGCGGGCAGGGCACCCTGTCCTTTGGCCTCCAGATGTAATCAAGGGCCAGAGGTTCTGTTGGAGGCTGGAGGCTCAGTGTGCTGCGTCCCAGGTAGAATCCCAGGCAGAGGCCGGGAGTCTGGGTGCCCCCGCCCTTTGCAAGTGAGCGGTCAATGGGGACGTCCCTGGGGAAGTTTTCCGGGTATCGCTTTCGCCGAGCCTGTGGCGGGCAGGGCCTGAGCTCTCCTGCTCCCGGTCCGGACTCCCGAGTTTCGAACTCCCGGGTTTCGGGACCTTATCTTTTTTCTGGTCGCGCCTTTGTCATCGCAACCGCTTTGGGTGGCGGACGGGTGGAGCCGCCTTGCTAATCCCCGCGCCCCTCCCCATCTCACTGGAGGAGGGGGGCAGCCCCCAAAAGAGGAGAGACTGAGAGAGACAGGTGAAGCCGGCGCGAGCCCCGCCCTTTGCAGGTGACCGGCTGTTTATTCCCAGCTGGAAACACTGGGATGATGGAGTTTCCCAAGGGTTTGCCCAGAATGGGGCCAAAGGGGAATCCCGGCACTCCCCTGGCCTCCGATGTCTCGGAGTTGTCATCCAACCTTGACCCCCTAGCTGTGAGCCACTGGCTGCCTCTCCCACCCTCTGCTCTCCCTGCCCTGTCAGTGATAGGGAGATGGGATTAGAACTTGCCATGGCTGGGAGAATTCTCAGAACCCAACAGAACTTGCTCCACAGTTGACTTGGTGCATAATCTCACAGTGGGTTCCAGATCACCCTCAGAAACAAGTACCTCTTACTGTTCCCATTTCACAGATGAGGAAACAGAGGTGTAGAAAGGACAAGCCACTTTCCCAGACTCCCACAGCCAGCTCCTGGGAGACCAGATCCAGAGACTACTCTCAGACCACCCTGGGCCAGGCAGTCTCCCCAAAGTGCCTCTGAGCCTCTATTTCCTCCTGAAGGACCATTGGGAAGATTCAAAGATCCCCTAAGTGCCCCCAAGAAAGCTGGGGAGAGGGGTTCCCCTTCCTGACTTTCTATTCTTCTGCTTTTGCTGGCTCAGGTGCTCCCCAGCATCTGTTTGTTTGTCCCTCTCACCTCCCCCTCCTGTTTTCCCTGCCCCCCTCACTTCCTTTCTTTTCTCACGCTCTCTCCCCTCCTGGGCTTCCCAGTCTCTCTCAATGCCTCCCAGCTTCCCTTCTGCCATCCCGCACTCTTCCCTGGACCTGCGCCAGCTCTGCCTTCCCGCTCCTTGGCCTCCTCGGGAACCAGGAGCACCACCTGGACCCGGCTGCCCTCCTTCCCATCCTCCTCAGCTCGCACTGCTCATCCACGCCAGCTAGGCAGCCCCACGAAGTGGAGGGGGATGGGAGAGGGGACTGTCGGCCTGGCTGTCTCTTCTTGTTAAGGAAGGGGGACTGAGCAGAGAAGAAGCGGGGGCGGGGACAGCATAAACAGAGGACAGAAATACAGGGATGCAGACAGAAACCAAAAGGGGAAAGAAGGTCAGAATTAGATCTAGGGATGGGGTCAGGGACACTTATGAGAAAGGGACAGAGAGATGGAGAGAGGAGGAGACACAGCCACTTGGACGGGTAGAAAGGCAGTGGAGGGGGACAGCACTGCGAAGGGAGCTAGTCGGACACCAGGATGAAGCCCAAGGAGACAGACAGAGGTTTGGTGACAGGCAGGAGCCCAGAAGACTCCAACTGAGGGACAGTGGAGATGCCATGACCCAGGAAGGTCAGGACCCAGGCGAGCCTCAAGGCCAGCAGCGTGGGGGCCACAGGAGTGGTGGACATAAGAGGGACAGGGAGTCATGCACTCGGGCCAGCTCCCCCGCCCCTGCCTGGACACTGTTACATTTTTAATGTCCCAGCAATGCTGAGAAATGGAGCAGGAGGCGGAGGAGAGGGGACCCACTGAGAAGGCTGGGGCTGTTGAGAAAGTGTGGTAGCCTCCGGGAGACCCTGGAGGCAGGGAGTCCCAGGGTCTGAGACACGGAAACCTTGAGAGATTACAGCTCCCAGAAATCTGATGCAGAGAGTCAGAGTCCAGGGATCAGAAGACCCAGACCAGCAGACAGAGAGAAAGACCTCTGAGGACAGAGATACCTGGCGTGGAGAGGTCCCTGCTATCTTCCTGGCTAATGGCACTTTTTAAAAATTTATTTATTTATTTATTGTCCTGGGGATGGAACCCAGGGGCACTCTATTAGTGAGCTACACCCCCAACCCTTTTCATTTTTATTTTTTTACTTTGAGACAGAGTCTCCTAAAGTTACTAAGTCTGGCCTTGAACTTGTGATCCTCCTGCCTTGGCCTCTGCCACTGGAATTACAGGCTATGCGCCACTTTGCTTCACTCACCAATAAGGATGTTCTAAAATCAACTGTGGCAATCTATGCACAATTGTGTGAACAAACCAACAGGCATTAAACTGTACACTTTAAATGGGGGTGTGTGTATTATATGGAAATTTTATCTCAATAAAACCGTTCAAAAAAGATGACTGGGAACATCACTGGGAGCTGAGTGCTTCCTTGGCATACCTGAGGCCCTGGGTTCTATCCCCAGCTCCAGAGGAGTGAGTGAGAGACAGAGAGGATTTGAGAGAGGAACTGAGGCCAGGGGCCTTGGGGATTAGAGACCAAGGGGCAGAGACCTTAAGTACCAGAGGGGGAGATAAGATCCTGAGAGACAGATGAAAAACTCCAGTCTCCATGGGGAGAATAAAAAAGACTCAGGGGGCTGGGGCTGTGGCCCAGTGGTGGAGCGCTTGCCTAGCAAGTGTGAGGCACTGAGTTGTATTCTCAGCACCACATTAAAGAAAAAAAAAAAAGACTCAGGACACAGAATCTGCAAGGATTAGGAGGCCTGGGCCTCTGGAGGCAAGACACTGAGGTGTAAACTCCCAGCGAGCAGGAGTGAGGCGGGAGGGATCTGCCCTGGGGCCCCGGCCTGGCAGAGCAATCTCAGCTAAGCATCCCAAGAAAGGTGGGCTGGGCCTCGTGGGCCAGGCCTGCCTTCTCTCCCCAGGCCGAAGGGCTGAGCTCCTACAGGACAGGAGAGGCGGGAGGGATCCCCACTGCCACCCCAGTGCTCCCAGCCCTGCCTGATGAGTGACAAAGACCAGAGGCCTCCAGAGAACCCAGCCCAGACCCCCAGCCCTGCATCCCGGCTGCTGCTACTGCTGCTCATCCCCCAATCCTGCTCTGGACTTCCGCTGTGGGGGTGGGCAGTGTGATTAATGCAACTAATTAATTAGCCAAGCGCTCCAGCAGCCACTGAGGCCACTGCTCCGGCACCTGGCCTTTAAGAGCCTGCTGGAGCGCTGCCTGCCCTGCCCTGTGTTTGATAGGTTTGGAGGGGGGACGCCAAGCCCTGAGGACTCCAAGAGCCCGCTTCCTCCCTTGGGCCCAAGAGTCCAGGCCCCAGCCCTCTCCAGGGTTCTGTGAGTCACTGTGACCTTCCTCTGTGCCTTGGTCAACCCCTCCCTGCATCTCAAGGTCTCAGATTCTGTATCTCTGTCCCCTAAAGCTCTCCCCTGGGCAGCCCCCACTCTGCCAGACCCAGTTCATCGAAAAAGGAAGTGTGTCTGGGGACCCAGTTGACACTTCTATAAAGCTATCACCAGTCTGGCTTGCCCAGGGAAGCAGAGGGAGGTGGGTGTTCCCACAGCCCCTCTTTGTCCCCTGGCTGTGCTGCCATGTCCCCATCAGGGTCAGGACACAGGCTCCCTCCCAGCAGTGTGCTGAAGCTGGGATCCTAACACCAGCCAGCCATCCTCCTGCCTGCATCTCGCCCGCCTCCACTTAGCATGTGGACCCCGTGGACCCCGTCCCCACGCCCCACAGTCTTCCAAGTCCCAAGTATTCTAACTCTGCCTTCCCCTCCTCCTAACCCTGTCTCACTCCCGTCCCCATGTCTGAATGTTTCTAGTCCAGCCCCTTCTCCAGTTTCTGCCTCACTCCATTCTGAGGGATCTTTCTACAGCACTAGAGCCTAACCCTGTTCCTCCCTCATGTTATAACCCTCCATGGCTCCCCAGTGCCCGCAGAAAAACAGCCCACACTCAAGCTCAGTCTCCACCTGTGTGATCTAGCACCTTCTTGATTCCTCATTCCGCATCCTCATCCAGCACACTTATGGAGCGCCTACAGTGTGCTAGGCACTGTTCTAGGCTCCGGGTTATAGTTGTGAGCAAGATGGACAAAGATCTCTGCTGCTTGGCATTGATGTTCTGGGAGGAGAAAGACAGGGTGCTACCCAGCAGGTGGTGATCATCACCATGAGGAAGAAGCTGGCCCGAGGGAGTCCTGTTATCATCAGTATTGTGGTCAGGGAATGTCTCCTGAGCCAAACATCAGAAGAAAGTGAAGGAAGAGCCTGGCAACTTGGAGACCAGGAGAGAAACAAGTTCAAAGGCCCAGGAAGGACCTGCCTGGAATGTTGGAGGAAAAGTGGAAAAACCAGTGTGGCTGCAGCAGGGGAGGAGGAGAGAGTGTGGGAGAGGAGGTCAGGCAGGGGCGCAGCCTGTCATCCATGTCATCTTGGGGAGGCCAAGGCAGGAGGATGGGAAGTTCGAGGCCAGCCTCATCACCTTAGTGAGACCCTAAGCAACTCAGTGAGACCCTGTCTCTAAATAAAAATAAAAAATAATAAAAAGAGCTGGGGGTGTGGCTCAGTGGTTAAACGTCTCTGAGTTCAATCCTGGTACCAAAAAAAGGAGGTGATGGCTAAGGATGTGCCGGGGCTCTGTGGGTCACTTTGCTCTCGTGAGGAGCCAGCTGCAGGCAGGCTCTGAGCAGAGTTTCCAGTGGGATCCTCCTGGCTGCGTGTGGGGACACATCTGAGGGGCAACCGCAGTCACCTAGGCAGGAGGTGCTCGTGGATTCAACGGGGTGGAGATGGTGGCGGGGTCACACGAGGCCTGACTGCAGATCAGTTTCAAACAGAGCCTGCAGGATTTCCGGATGGAATCCAGGGGGGGCCCTGTTGAGGGGGAGGTGCCTTAACCATGGACAACATGGACTATTTGGTCAGACATGGTGGCACATCCCTGCAGGAGGAGGGCAAGTTCGAGGCCAGCCTGGGCATCTTAGTGAGACCCTGTCCCAAAATAACCAATAAAAGGCGGGGGTGTGGCTCTGTGGTAGAGCGCCCCTGGGTCCAATCCCCGGATCTTGCAAAAAGAAGGGCCTGAACGTCCCTGTGGGGAGGTAGAAGGAGGCGCTTCAGCAGCAGGATTTGGGAGCTGTGCCGTCTTCATTCAGCAACAGCCAGGGGCCAGTCTCTGTTGCAGAGCCTGGGACAAGACAAGAGGACCCCGCCCTGTGGTGTGAGCATGTCAGGGAGATCCTGTTTTGAAATGGCAGAAACCCTGTGCAGAGACTGGGAGGCACAGGGCTAGGGACATGAGCAGACGAGGAGGGGGTGAGGCAGGCGGCCTGTGGGTGAGAAGACGGGCGAGAGCCTATGGAGGGGTTGGCAAGCGCCGAGGGAGCCCAGGGTGGGTTGTGGTGGGGTTGGTGCTGGGATGGGAGTCGGGGCCTCTCCAATGCTAAGCGCCCAGCCAAGGAGCAGCCCAAGCCTGCAGCAGCACCCAGACTGGGGCAGCTGCCTCCAAAGGGGCAACTGGGCACTCCTAAAGGCACAGGGACTGCTTTTTTTTTTTTTTTTTTTTTTAAATAAAAAGTACTTTGAACTAAATGATCATAAAAGCTTAAAATTGCCAGGTGTGGTGGCGCACGCCTGTACTCCCAGCACTTGGGAGGCTGAGGCAGGAGGATCACGAGTTCAAAGCCAGCCTCAGCAACTTAGTGAGGCCCTTAGCAACTCAGTGAGACCCTGTCTCTAAAGAAAATACAAAATAGGGCTGGGGATGTGACTCAGTGGTGGAGTGCCCCTGGGTTCAATCCCCAGTACCAAAAAAAAAAAAAAAAAAGAAAAGAAAGCTTAAAATCTCTGGGATAAAACAGTACTCAGATGCACATTTATAACTTAAACTCCTTGAATCAGGAAGAAGCTAGGTGAACAATCGGATTATTTTCAAATTAGGTAGTAGGAAGAAAAAATTAAGAGTGGGAGCAGAAATATATGAAATAGAGAAGGAATAATATGGTAAAAGTTGATAAAAGGCAAACAAGTCTAATCAAGGAAAAAGCAAGAACACCAAAATTAATATCAATGGAAAGGAGATGTCACAATAACCCTACAGATGCTAAAAATGTGCTCAGGTAATGTTACGCTTGCATGGCGACGTGTGTGGGAGCTTATATAACATGGTCTGTGTTGGAGAAGGATCGGGTGCTGCTGAGAAGGAAGCGTAGTCAGGCATTGGTGGGTGAATATTCTCTATACGTCTCTTAGGTTGAAATCATCAATTGTGTGTTTTAGTTCTATAGCTTCTTTATTTAGTTTTTTGTTTGTTTGTTTGTTTGTTTGTTTAGCGGTGCTGGGGGTTGAACCCAGGGCCTTGTGCTTGCAAGGCAGGCACTCTACCAACTGAGCCATATCCCCAGCCCCTATTTAGTTTTTGTGTGGAGGATCTATCCAGCGGTGACAGAGGCATGCTAAAGTCACCCGGTATTGTTGTGTTGTGGTCTATTTGATTCTTGGAACTGAGAAGGGTTTCCTTGACGTAAGTAGATGCTCCATTGTTTGGGGCATGAATATTTACGGTGGTTATGTCACGCTGATGTGTAGCTCCCCTAGCAGTAGGAAAGGGCCTTCTGTCGCTTCTGATTAACTTGGTTGAAGTCCACTTCATCCGATGTGACGATGGCAGCCCCTGCTTGTCTGCAGGATCCATGTGAGTGATGTTCCCCATCCTTTCACCTCCCGTGGACTGTTTCTTAAGGACCACTGTTTTAGGAGATTCAAGTCCCAGAAGGGGACCCTGCCGGGTGTGGGCCATCAGTCTGGAGTTCAGCTTCCCCTGTGGTCTCCTCCAGGACAACCCCTACTGCCCTTCCTCAGACAGGTCAAGACCTGTCACCTCGGTCATCATGACGTTCTTTCATGCTGATAATTGTTGCACAATATTTATCTCCCCCACCAGAGTGTCAGCCCTGGAGGACACGCACCTGATTGCTTGTCACTTCTGTGGCTTCTGGCCCAGCACAGGGCCTGGTATTCACCCAGCAGTGTCTGTTGAGCCTCTGTTGGATGCCAGGCCCAGATGTTGGAGCTGGGGATATGGCAGGGAGTAAGACAGACAAATCTCTGGCCTGGAGGCTAAGCCTTGGCCTCAAGACCTGTTTGTTGAGCAACTATTTGCATCTTAGATTGCCCGTGAAGAATAGCAAGCACATTCTCTCAGGTTCCCCTTTCTCTGACCCCGTTTCCAAATTCCAAATGTCACGGTCATAACCTTATGGTGTTTGGTTTTTTGTTTACTTGCTTTTTGATTTTTGGTGGGGGAATAGTCATTTTAAATGTGAACAAATGTGAATTAGCAACCTACATGGAAGGGTCTAGATTGCTCGTCAGAAAAACCCAGACAGAGTCAGGCACTGTGGCCCACGCCTGCACTCCCAGCCACTCGGGAGGCTGAGACAGGAGGATCACAAGTCCAAGGCCAGCCTCAGCAACTTTGTGAGGTCCTATCTCAAAATTAAAAATAAAAGGGTTGGGGATGCAGCCCAGTTGTAGAGCAGCTCTGGGTTCAGTTCCCAGTACAAGAAAAGGGAAAAAAACCCACGTGGAGGCCCCAGCAAAGGCACAGCAGAGCCAGAGGCGCCGGCAGCAGCAGGTGAGCTGGTCTCACCGCCAGGCCCTGCGGAGAGCTTGGGAGGGAGGATCCTTCACTGAGATTTTCAGGGGAACCCTTGGCTTTGAACATCCCAGTTTTACAGATGGAGGAACTTAGGCTTGGAAGAAGGTTCCCCCACCTGGAAAGGGACAGAGCCAGCCAGAAGCCCGCGTTGGGTGGTTCCCAGGTGCCACACTCTGTGTCTGCCACTGAGGTCCCTCCAGAGTGGCAAGGCCATTTCCCACGTTTGATGTGGGAATGACGCTTGTGCTGTGGTAGGCCTTCACTGATGGCTTCTTACCTGAAGTCCCTGGGACTGTCCCTGTCCCGGGGGCCACCATCCGCTGGAGACCCCTTCCTCAGGGTCACCTGTCAGTGTTCCCCAGTTCCTGGTGGGGGTAGGGGGGGTGCAGGCCCAGGGAGCCGGGCAGCCCCTCCCCTTGCCTTGCCTCACCTCAGGTATGTCGAGGGCCTCTTGTAATTATCCGGACCTTGTGGTGTTTATTTGCCAAGTTCTGATCTCAGAGTTTCCTGTGTCCCTGTGCTACAAACATTCTTTGAACCTCGTAACAACCCTGGGAGGTGGGCACCATTATTATCCTCGCTTTATAGCTGGGAAATGGGCACAGAGAGGTTAAGTGACTTGCCAAGGTCACCCAGAGTGGAGTCAGGATTTGAACCCACGAGGTCTGTGCTGCTGTGTGCTGCCTCACACAGCAGGGACGTCCTTCCTGGTCCTGTTTTCATAAAAGTGAGAAAACAGGGCTGGGGGTGGCACTCAGGGTAGAGTGTTTGCCTAGTGGCCCGAGGCCTTGGGCTCCGTTTCCAGAACTGCACACGCACATCCAGATGGGGGAGGGCCAGAAGTTACGTTAAGTGAGGGGAAGTACATTACTGCAGAGGGAAAAAGCAAGACTATTCTCATACTCAGCATTTCTTTTGTGAGGTGCTTGTGTATCAGTGCTGGGGATTGAACCCAGATCCTCACACATGCCAGGCAAAGCACTTCCACTGAGCCTCATCCCTGGCCTTTTTTTTTTTTAAGTACCCAGAATTGAACCCAGGGGCACTCGACCACTGAGCCACATCCCCAGCCCTATTTGGTATTTGATTTAGAGACAGGGTCTCACTGAATTACTTAGTGCCTCGCTTTTGCTGAGGCTGGCATTGAACTCACAATCCTCCTGCCTCAGCCTCCCTAGCCGCACCTGGCTCCCAGCTATTTTTTTGTTTATTTGTTTTTGGAGGAGTATTTTACTCTGAACACTTTATAATGAAAGATTTCAAACATGGGTATAAGTCCGAATAATGGCCCAAGAGCCTTCTCATCCTGTCCGTGTGGACTGGGCAGCGGGTGGTATTTTTTGGTTTTGCTGTACACTAGGAGGGCACATCGCAGGCATGACGTTTCCATCCTGTATGTTCTAGGAAAAGATTTTCTGCACAACCACAATTTAATTTTCACACCTAAGAGTATTGACAATAATTTCCATAATAATATATAATCTAGTTGTGATCTTGTGAAATATTTATTTGATCTTCCTCCTGATTCCTGGCATACAATTCCTAAAATCCTTGGACGCTCCTAGGTTAGAGTGTCTTATTCTGTGTTGAAGAGCTGACGGTTGCTGGGTGTGGTATCTCAGTCCTGTAATCCCAGCAATTTAGGAGGCTGAGGCAAGAGGACTGTAAATTGGAAACCAGCCTCAGCTATTGAGCAAGACCCTGTCTCAAAATAAAAATAAAGAAGGGCTGGGGATGTGGCCATGGTCGAGGATCCCTGGGTTCAATCCCCAGTACCAAAAGAAAAGAAAGAAAGGAAATAAAGCACAGTTGGTCAGCAGCCCCCAGGCTGCTGAGGGCTGTCACCGGAAAGACCAAGGCAGGATTAGAGGGTTGGGACTTTCAGCCCCACCCCCACCCTCCAGGGAGGAGGGAGGTGCAGAGTTGATCAACAATGGCCAATGAGGTCATTCGTGGTGCCTACGCAGTGAGGCCCCCATAAACCTTCAAAGGACACCAAGCTTCCTGATTGCTGAAGGGTCCCAGAGGGTGGCATGTCCACAGAGCATCCCACAGGCCTCCCCCTGTGCTCCTCTTCACCAGAACACTTTGAAATATCCTTCAGAGTAAACCAGAGCACATTTCCCTGAGTTCTGTAGGCCAGTTGAAGAAATTAATGGAACCCAAGCACAGTGGCACACATCTGTAGTCCCAGCGAGTGCCTGTTTCAAAATTGAAAAATAAAAAAATAAAAAATAAAAAAACCAGTCTGGTGCAGGTAATCCTAGAGAGGCTGAGGCGGAGGCAGGAGGATCGCTAGTTTGAGGCCATCCTGCACAATTTAGTGAGACCCTGTCTTGAAATTTAAAAAAATTTATAGGGCTGGGGATATGGTAAAGTGCCCCTGGATTCAATTTCTGAAACCAAAAAACAAAACAAACTGAAAAAATTAAAAAGAGCCGGGTACAGTGATGCATGCCTATAGTTCCAGTGACTCCGGAGGCTGAGGCAGGAGGATCATAAATTCAGAGTCTGCATCAGCAACTTAGTGAAGCCCTAAGCAACTCAGGGAGACCCTGTCTCAAAACAAATAAAAAGGGCTGGGGATGTGGCTCAGTAGTTAGGTACCTGTGGGTTCAATCCCCAGTACAAAAAATGTTTAAAAAGTTACTTTTGTTCTTGTTTGAGACAGGGTTTCACTACATTATGGAGACTGGCCTTGAACTTGATCCACTGCCTCGGCCTCCTGAGTTGCTGGGACTACAGGTGTGCACCACCACGCCTGGCAAAAACAATTTAGTGGAACCTGAGGAGAGAACCACAGTGATCCCAGTGTACAGCCAATGAGTCAGGAGTCCAGAAGAACAAGGGGCTTACGTTTGGCATCTGAAGGCGGCAGAGGGGGCATCTTGGGGAATGAACCCGTGACCTGCAGGATCTGACACTGTGTCCAGGTCCACAGTGTTGGAACTGAGTGGGAGGACTCCCCACTGGAGTGTGTGCTGTGGATCTGGTGGTGGCTTGATGTGGCAGGGCAGGTGGGGAGGACCCACACGTGGCTGGTATCAGAGACGTGTTGTGGCCAGGTGCGGTGATTCAGGCCTGTAATCCCAGCAGCTTGGGAGGCTGAGGCAGGAGGATTGCAAATTCGAGACCAGCCTCAGCAACTTGGCAAGGCCCTAAGCAACTTAGCAAGACCCTGTGCCTCAATGAAATCTAAAATGGGCTGGGGATGTGGCCTGGGTTCAATTCTTGGTACCAAAAAAAAAAGAAAGAAGGAAGGGAGGGAGGGAGGGAGGACAGACAGAGGTGTTGTGAGAATGTGGGGGAGCAGCCGAGGCATGGCTGTGTCTCCACTCACTTGCTCAGACCCAGTTCCCCTGATCATCCTGAGATGGTCTTTGCTAACTGGCTTCTTTGGAAGAGGAGACACCCCCATCCCAGTGGGGCCGGTTTCCCCATGGCGTGGCCCCGGCAGTGGCCCAGCCTGGCCTGAGGTCCCTGGTCCCTCGTCTCCTGACCTGTCCTCCTCTCCCCAGGAGCCCAGGATGTGCGAGTTCAGGTGCTCCCAGAGGTGCGGGGCCTCCTTGGAGGTACCGTGGAACTGCCATGCCACCTGCTGCCACCCACCTCGGAAGTGCGCATCTCACAGGTGACCTGGCAGCGCATGGACGCCTCGGCTGTGGCCGCCTTCCACCCCTCCTACGGCGTGGATTACCCCAGCCCGCAGTCCAGCAAGGAGCGACTGTCCTTCGTCAGAGCTGGGCAAGGCACAAAGACAGACCTGTGGGACGCCACGCTGGCCTTCCAGGGACTGATGGTGGAGGACGAGGGCAACTATACCTGCGAGTTCGCCACCTTCCCCAACGGCACACGGCGGGGGGTGACCTGGCTGAGGATCATAGGTGAGCCGGGTGGGGAGCGACCTGGAGCAGGCCCCTGCCAGCCTTCTCTGTCTCAGCTGGTGACTTGCCTAACGTCCTCAGTCAGTCGGCAGACGTCCGCCTTCTGTGTGACCGATGCTTTTCCACATGCCAAGGACACAACAGCCACCAAGGCATCCTTTCAGCAGATGTTTACTGAGCATCTGCTGTGCCTAGGCACGTTCCTGGGCTCTGAGGAGAAAGCAGTTTAAGAGAAGCTCCTGTGCCCCCCCCAGCTCACGCTGCAGTCAGGGGGCGCCAGAGAGTAAATCAGATAAGAGTAAGATAAAAGAGTAAGGCAGGGCCAGCGAGGGGGCGCACACCTGTAATCCCGGGGGCTTGGAGGCTGAGGCAGGAGGATCGTGAGTTCAATGCCAGCCTCAGCAATTTTCCTCGGCCCTAAACAACTCAGTGAGATGCTGTCTCAAAATAAAAAGATAAAAGGGGTTGGGGATGTGGCTCAGTGGTTAGGTGCCCCTGGGTTCAATCCCTGGTACCAAAAAAAAAAAAAAGAGAGACTCCCAGACTTAGACTCCAGCAGGAGGTGACTGGCACAGCCACAGAATGGGACAGACTTAGGAAGGGTCTGCTCGAAGCTGCTCTTTCTCACTGAATCCTGGAAATCCCCCAGGATGACACCTTCCTCCGGCAACTTTCCCGAAACCACATCACTCTGAATGCTTTATTTCCCCTTCTCAGCCCAGAGAACTGGAAGTCACCCTGTCCCCTCCCTGGGTAGTGCTTCCGTTTGCAAGGAGCCCTAAATCAGGATGGTTTTCCAGAAGTCAGGGGCAGCTCTTCTCCTGCTTGGTGAAGGTCCCTCTTCTGTTCAAGAGAGGTTCTCCCAGGGCCTGGTAGCTTGGCTGGTAGGGCCCTTGCCTAGCATGCACTTGGCCTTGGTTCCATCCCCAGCACTGCAATTAATTAATCCATTTATTTATTATCATTAACAATAAAAATAAAAGAATTCTTGGAGAACACATAATAGGCACAAGGCAGTTTATGTACAAAGAATAAAATAGCCAGGCTCCGTCCTCCTGGAAAGCAGTGAGCCACTGAGGGAAGCCAGACAGCTCAGGGAAGCTGCCCTGAGGCCTTGAGGAAGTGACTCTTGGGCTGGCAAGGGGACCGAGAGGGTGGCAGGTGGGGAGTTACTGGGACTCTGGTGGTGGCCCAGGCCGGGTTTCCTGAGTCAGGGGCCTTGCGGGGCAAGTGGAAGGTTTGGGCTCCTGTGGGTCCCTCTGAACCTCCACAGCCTGGGGTGGGAGGCAGCCGGGGAGGAGGAGGGATGCGCCATGGTGGTCAGCAGGGAAGGCAGGAGTCGGGAGGAGGCAGCGGAGGCGGATGTGGCTCAGCATGGCGCACCAGGTGGCACGGTCAGGGTGCACTCGGGTGCTGCAGCGAGTGCCGGCTGCTGTTCCTCTCCGAGGGCTCCGTCCCTATCCTCTCTTTCCTTCTTCCTTCCTTCAACACTGGATGTGTCGATGTCTGATCCACTGCACAGTCCCACGGGGAGGGGCCTTTCGTTACCCCATCTGACAAGAGAGGAAACTGAGCCCCAGGCAAGCCACCTGGCTGGCAGAGCTGGGCCTGGAACCCAGGCGGTGGGCCTGCCAAGGTCGGGAGTGACGGCCCCTCTGCTCCTCTCCCCAGCTCAGCCCCAGAACCGCGCTGAAGCCCAGGAGGTCACCTTCAGCCTGGAGCCCATGCCGGTGGCCCGCTGCGTCTCCACAGGGGGCCGCCCACCTGCTCGGATCACCTGGATCTCCAGTCTGGATGGGGAGGCCAAAGAAAGCCAGGAGTCAGGGCCCGTCCCAGGCACAGTCACGGTCACCAGCCGCTACACTTCGGTGCCCTTGGGCCAAGTGGATGGGGTCAAGGTCACTTGTAAAGTGGAGCATGAGAGCTTCGAGGAGCCGGTCCTGCTGCCCGTGACGCTCTCCGTGCGCTGTGAGTGCACCTGAGGCGACCCTGCTCCACCAACACTGCCTGCACTGGCTCCTCTGGGCCACTGTCCACACTGCTTGCACTGGTTCCCTTGAACCCAGTTCTGTACTGCCTTCCTGCCCGATGTCTATACTGGCTCCCTGTGGGCAACATCTTGTGTCCACACTGACGTCACCCAGCTCTTGCCATGCCCCGCCCCACTCCGTCTGTGGTCAGCCGAGATGGGCGTGGAGGGGAAATTTTCTCCCAATTCTGTATCCAACCACATGCTATTGGTAACAAAATCAAACCCGCGGGATTGTACACCAAGGAAGTTGGCAAACACATTGGGGTTTTTCTTTCTACCTTGCAGAGATCTGGGGTTTTTCTTTTTTTCAGTTTTATTTTGTTACCAAGGATTGAACCCAGAGGCACTCCACCACTGAGCCACATCCCCAGCCCTATTTTGTATTTCATTTAGAGACAGGGTCTCACTGAGTTGCCTAGGGCCTCCCTAAATTGCTAAGGCTGGCCTTGAACTTGGGATCCTCCTGCCTCAGCCTCCCCAGGTGCTGGGATTACAGATGTGCGCCACTATACCCAGCCAGAGATCTCGTTTTCAGCATACAACTGCCCCCAATGTCACCGAGTGCCCTGACGGTCCTTCTCAACTGCCCTGGACCATGGTCTACACTGCCCGACACAACAGTGTCCACTCCACTTCCCACATGGTCAAGATCGTCTCCCATGGGCACTGTCTACAGTGACTCCCTGGGACGTCTGCACAGTGCCCTGCTCTCCAGCATTGTTTACACTGGCCTCTCTGGGCTTTGTTGGTTCTGACCCCTCCCAATGTGTTCTAGGACGGTGCCTCTGGAAATTGCCCACAGTGACACCCCGGACCCTGGCAAATACTAATTGTACCAGGAGTCCGCTCGTTGTCCACTCCCCCCCCCGCCCCCGTGCCCCACTCAGTGGAGGTGTAACAGCTGGCCAGGCCATGCCCGCATTTGCCCTGGGTCCCCAACCTGGTCTACACCGGCTCCATCGGGCCATAGTCGTCTGCACCAACATGTGCACAGGCTTCCCTGAGCCTCGTCTATGCCAGTTCCTCCCATTGGTTTGACAACTCCTCCCATATTGTCCAATCCGGGCACGTCAAATATAACAGAGCTGGGCACAGTGGCGCACGCCTGTAATCCTAGCTACTTGGGAGGCTGAGACAGGCAGATCACAAGTTTGAGGCCAGTCTCAGCAATTTAGCAAGACCCTGTCTCAAAATAAAAAATAAAAAGAGACTATGGGTATACCTTAGTGGTACGATCCCTATCACCAAGGGGGAAGTCAGCATGCGCACGTGGGCGCACACACACGTTATCCATAGTGGTTCCTCAGGCGCCAACAACCCTGAATGTTAATGTCCTCAAAGTTTCCCACAGTGGCCTCAGCAGGGATGGCCTGGGGCACCCACCATGTCTCCAGGTATGCCCCTTGCCCCCCATTCCTTTTTAGGATTCCTGTCTAGTAACTAATCTGTCCACCTGCTCTGGGATCATCCCTGTCTCTGAGCCAGTCCCCTGTGTCCCCCAGATCCCCCTGAGGTCTCCATCTCTGGCTATGATGACAACTGGTACCTTGGTCGTAGCGAGGCCACCCTGATGTGCAACGTGCGCAGCAACCCAGAGCCCACGGGCTACGACTGGAGCACGTGAGTGCCGAGGACCCAGAACCGGGGCTGGGGAGGAGGCTAGGCCTGGACCCCGGGTCTGAGGGAGGAGGCTGGGCCTGGAACTCTGGGCCTGAGAGAGGAGGCTGGGCCTGGACCCCTGGGTCTGAGGGAGGAGGCTGGGCCTGGATCCCTGGGCCTGAGGGAGGAGGCTGGGTCTGGACCCCTGGGCCTGAGGGAGGAGGGCTGGGCCTGGACCCCTGGGCCTGAGGGAGGAGGCTGGGCCTGGACCCCTGGGTTTGAGGGAGGAGAGCTGGGCCTGGACCCCTGGGTCTGAGGGAGGAGTGCTGGGCCTGGACCCCTGGGTCTGAGGGAGGAGAGCTGGGCCTGGACCCAGGGTCTGAGGGAGGAGGCTGGGCCTGGACCCAGGGTCTGAGGGAGGAGGCTGGGCCTGGACCCCTGGGTCTGAGGGAGGAAGCTGGGCCTAGACCCCTGGGTCTGAGGGAAGAGGGCTGGGCCTGGACCCGTGGGTCTGAGGGAGGAGGGCTGGGCCTGGACCCCTGGGTCTGAGGGAGGAGGGCTGGGCCTGGACCCCTGGGAATGAGGGAGGAGGGCTGGGCCTGGACCCCTGGGTCTGAAGGAGGAGAGCTGGGCCTGGACCCAGGGTCTGAGGGAGGAGGCTGGGCCTGGACCTCTGGGTCTGAGGGAGGAGGCTGGGCCTGGACCCAGGGTCTGAGGGAGGAGGGCTGGGCCTGGACCCTGGGTCTGAGGGAGGAGGCTGGGCCGCTGGGGTCCTGGGATAAGCCATGTCACTGGAGCTTGGCTCCTGAAGCTGGACTATCAGGACAGGCCTATGCTCCTTGCGGACCCTTCCATGCCCCTTACCTGACCGTCCACCCCCAGGATTTCGGGCGTTTTCCCAGCCTCAGCGGTCGTCCAGGGCCCCCAGCTGCTGGTGCACTCAGTGGACCGACTGGTCAACACCACCTTCATCTGCACTGTCACCAATGCCGTGGGCACAGGCCGCGCCGAGCAGCTCGTCTTGGTCCGAGGTAAGTGGGTCTTGGGACCAAGTGTGGAGACCCCTGCCGGCCTCTGATTGTCTCTCCCAGATTTGGGCCACTCAGGGGATGCTGTGCTGCCACCTGGGGAGGTTGGGATGCAGACCCGCCTCGCTGAGTGCAGATGAGCACGGTGTTGCCTCCCTGTGTGCCCTTGGGCTGGGATCTGGACTGGAGGTGCCAAGGTGCTGTTAACAGGAGTTAGGAGGTCAGGGCCTTTATGGGGTATCCTGAAAGCCACAGCCTGGGCAGGGCTGGAAGGAGAAGCCCCAGGAAGCTGCTACAGTCCGGCTCAGGAAAGGCTCAACCCCTGCACAGTGAGGCCCAGAAACAGAAGCCACAGCTCCTGTACCCCTCTCAGGAACGCAGTAAGCCCCAGAGGAGCCAGAGGGGAGAAGCAGGAGCCAGGCCTGGGCCATGATGGAGACAGGGTCACATCATCACTCAGGGGCAGGCAGCACTGTCACGTGCCTGGAGACAGCCACATGGGCGTCCAGAGCTGAGAACACCGCGTGCCCTCATGCCAGGATCACACCCAGGGGACACGTTCAGCTGGGGGTTCTGGGACAGAGAAGCAGGGAAATCCAGATGGACACCAGCCTGGATGTAACCCCCCACACCCAGACCTGTTGTCACCAAGACACACCCCAGGGAAGCAGTGGCACCAGCCAAGACACTGCACAAGGCCAGTGACGCTGGCAGAGCCCTTGAGACTTAGCACATGCCTGGAAGGAGCCACTCTTAGAAAACCTCATGGGTGACCGACCGTCCACACAGCTCACCTGTGCAGACACTCAACTCGGGAGCAGAGTCCTCCAGAAACACAGCCAAAGGTGTAGGGACCAGCACAGCCTGTCTATTGCAGAAACACCGCCGGAGACAGACCCCTGACCTAGATGCGCTCACATCTGCAGGGAATCCAGGCGCTGGCCAGGAGCTGGGCCGCGCCTCCTCAGAAACACGGTCAGACAGACCCTGAGAGACTGGGTCTCGCTCAGCACATCTGACATACTTGGAAGGAGACACACACCTCAGGGTGACAGTCTCACATGCAAAAACATCAGGCGTGAGTGCTCAGAAAGACACCAGGGACATTCTGGGAAGCACCAAAAACTATCTGGAAACTCATTTATGAAGATATTCTCCCCCTCTCTCTTTCTTTTGGTACTGGGGATTGAACCCAGGGGTGTTTTATGACTGAGCTACATCCCCAGCACTTTTTATCTTTTATTTTGAGACAGGGTCTCACTAAGTTGTTAAGGGTCTTGTTAAGTTGCTGAATCTGGCCTTGAACTTCAATCCTCCTGCCTCAGACTCCCGAGTAACTGGGATTCCAGGCATTTGCTGCTGTGCCTCACTGGAGAGTCTCGATTGGCAGGTCATCCTCTGGCAAACATTTGCCAAGGTCTCCTCTTTGCCAGTTCTCCTTGATGCTGGGGGTACAGTGGTGACATTAGAGGTGCCATCCCTGCCTCAGAGGCATGCCCAGAGAAGGCCATCTCCCGGCAACACCACGCTGGAAACACATCCCACACCTCTACCCCGAGATGTGCCCTAGAAACTGATGTCCCTGGCCACCCTCAGGGGCACCGCCAAAGCATGGGGCCTGCAGAACACAGGCACAGGCTCACTAAGGCACAGTCTGCCACATGGGGACACCCCTCCACCCCCACACACAGGACATTGGTAGGAGAAATGCCAGGATGTGTCTCAACTCCCCCAAGGGTAGCCACAGACCCATGACATTTAACATCTTCACGAGGACATGCTCCCAAAGATGGACGCCAGCAGAAACAGACGCACTCAGCACCCTAGATCCAGTAGCAGGTGACGAGTGCACCAGTAGACGCCCACCCACCCGCACCCAGGAGGACACTCAGGACTCTTGGTCACATTGCTCAAAAAGAGTCTCAGAGCCAGGCATGCTGGCACAATCCTGTAATCCCAGACACTCCGAAGGCTGAGGCAGGAGGATGGCAGGTTGGAAGGCAGCCTCAGCAACTCAGTGAGACCTTGACTCAAAATTTAAACAATAGGGGCTGGGGATCTAGCTCAGTTGGTAGAGTGCTTGCTTTGCATGCACAAGGCCCTGGGT
>JAJEJO010000830.1:418841-431468 GCA_020662805.1 Glaucomys volans
GGCCGCAGGTGCGGCAGGTGCGACCGGCAGGCCGTGCCCCAGCTCAGTGCGCGGGTGTGGGTACAGCCGATCCGGCATCTGCTGGGTCTGCTTCCAGGAGCCCCAGGATACCCAGGCGGCGTCTAAACTGGCCTGGTGTTCGCACAGCACCTACGCACAGCCTCTGTATGCCTGGAGTCATCCCGAGATGACTTATAAGACAGTCAAAGCTGCATGAGCAGTTACGCTGTGTCGTTTAGGGAACTGTGACAAGAAAGGTCTAGACAGTGTTCAGTACAGATTTAAGGTTGTTTCAGCGCAGGGCTGGAACCCAGGGCCGAGCACATGCTAGGCAGCACTCTACCACCGAGCCACATCCCCAGCCCTTTTTATCTTTTATTTGGGATCAGGGGCTCATTGAATGAGCCTTGAACTTCTGATCCTCCCATCTCAGTCTCCCGAGCAGCTGGAACTGTACGCTTGCCCCCTGCACCTGGGTCTCCTTTCTGTTCAATGGCACAGGCAAGTCACTACACTGATGTGTCAGCCTACTGGGTCACCCCTTGCTAGAAAACACCACCCTAGGGCTGGGTGGAGCTCGGCAGCGCAGCACTGCCCAAGCGCACGAGGCCCCGGGTCCATCCCAGCACCACACACAAAAATTTGAAAGCACTGATCTCAGAGGTCCAGTGGTGAGCCTGGTGGTGGCATCTAGAGTCCCCGCAACTTGGGAGACTGAGGCAGGCCAGGTGGCAGCACAGCAGGACCCCATCTCAAAACCAAAAATGACAAATAAAGAAACAACCAGAAGCAGACAGAGGCCCTCAGGGGCCAGGGTCCCAGCCCCTGCTATGTGCACAGGGTACAGGGTTGGGGTCCGTTGTGAATGAAACCTCCCCAGTCTCCCCACAGGCCAGCGCACAGGTGGGGAAGGGTATGTGCGAGGGCCCGTGTGCTGGTCTCCTGGGTGTGGGTGCTGAAGCCCCTTCCTCCTTTCTCCTATCATTCCCTCCTTGGCCCCCGCTCCATTTCCGCCCCAGCCTTCCCTCCCCCAGACCCCAGTGCCTGCCCAGCCACTGCAGGCCTGGACGGCAGAGTCCAAGCCCTGTTGGACGTGCTGAGGCTGTGCGGCCCAGGGAGGAGACAGGGCCTCGCTGCAGGGTCAGGCACTCCTGGCCGCCCCGAGGGAGGAACCGGCAGGGCCCCGGCCCTTCTCAGATGGCCAGGAGCTTCAGAGTCAAGGACTCGAGCTCAGAATCCAGTGGGGACCCACCTCAGAGTTCTCTGAGGCCCCAGCTCACAGGAGGTGGCTGCTAACGCAGGCACCTGGGTCCCCGCCAGTGAGGGGGTGGTGGCCAGGTGTGGGAGTCTGGTGCCCTGTGCTTCCCCCAGGGGAAATCTAGACCTAGTTGTGAAGTGGTGGCTGGCAATTTTGGTTTGCCTTGCAGTGCCAGGAGGCAGACTCAGGCCCTGAGCGTGCTAGGCGAGCGCTGTGCCACCCCTCTGGCCCAGCGATTTTAATTTTTGAGTGACACTGCAGGTATAGGTGCCTATCTGGGGAGCAACAGTTGGTAGCCCCCCTCCTGCAAAGCGACCCTCTGGAGCGAGGGGTCTATATGCTCCTCCTGCTCCTCTTCTCCTTGTCACCAGCCCCCTAATTCCCACACTGACCTTGTGTCTTGGGTCTCCCCCACACCCTCACCCCCAGATGTCCTTCTTGACCTGGTTTCTCCCTCTCTCTCTCTCTCTCTCCCCCTCTTTCTCCCTCTCCCTCTTTTTCTCCCCCTCCCTCCTTCTCTCTCCTCAGACACCCCCCAGGCCTCCTCCCGAGACGAGGGTCTCCTGGTATGGGGGGCTGTGGGGGGTACACTGCTGGTGCTGCTGCTTCTGGCTGGGGGGTCCTTGGCCTTCATCCTGCTGAGGGTGAGGAGACGGAAGAGCCCCGGAGGCGGCGGCGAGGGAAACAGGGGATCCTACGATCCGAAAGCTCAGGTGTTTGGGAATGGGGGCCCCGTCTTCTGGACGCCAACATCCCCGGGTCCCATGAGGTCAGATGACAAGGACGAGGAGGAAGAGGAGGATGAAGAGGCGAAGGCGGAGGAGGGCCTCATGCTGCCTCCGTCCCCAGCACTCAAGGACGACATGGAGTCCCACCTGGATGGCTCCCTCATCTCACGGAGGGCGGTTTATGTGTGACCCAGAGACGGGAGGGACAGAGACAGAACTCCCAGCAGCTGCCAGCCTGGGCTGGGACCGGCCAGACTTGTCTGGCTGGCCCACCTGGAACTGACGCCGCCTCCCGCTCTCTGGGGAAGGTGGAACTGCACTGGACGCGTCCTTTCTCCAGGCTGCACGGGAAGGGGCGGCCGGGAGCTCAGTGACGGGGACTTGGAGAGGAGCCCTCAGAGACTTGTTCCTGGCCCTCGCCTGCCCCGAGCCCCGTGAACTCAGGAGTTAATAAATGCCTTGGAGGAAAACTTCAGGGGTGTCTTGTAGTACATTGGACCCCCCTTTGGGTCCTGGGGAAAGAGTGGGTGGGACCGGGACTACGCAGTCCCAGAGGTTGGAAAGAATTGAACTGGCCCCCCAAGGGGGCAGCTTGTGGGGGCTCAGGCCACTTGGGTGCCCAGGACCCCTAAAGCTAGGGATTAGGAATTGGGTCACCGGCTTTGGGGCTTAGAGGCTGGAGCGTTGGGACTCCTGGGTCCCAAGACAGAGATGAGGTGGCCAAATTGGCTGGAGGCCTGAGTTCACCGAGAGAGCTAGGCTGGGTACCTGGACTCCTGGGCCCTGGGGGGTGGGGGTTGGCAGGAGCCAGGGTCCCAGTGTTCTGGGTTCAGAGCGAATGGGGGGCAGAGGGCTGCAGTCTCACCCCGTGGGCAGCCCTGTCTAGGCCAGACCCCTCTAGGTAGCTGAGGACCTTGAGAAGGGAGGGCCACTTGGCCCATTTGGGGGTCCTTGAGGTAACAGGGCAGGTGTGGGTCCTGGGGTCCACCCCCTGCCCTCCCAGCGGCCTTTCCAGCCGCCTTCCTCCACCCTGCTCCAGGGTGCGGCCCCAGGGGAGTCTCGGTGATTCAGAGTGGCCTCTCTGCCAACCCCAACCCCCAGTAGGGAAGGGCCGTGAGCTGCCAGGCTCCGTCTGGAGAGAGGACAGGCAGGCTAACCCGGCACTCAGCTCCAGAGCTCAGTGACCTCCGGGATAAGGGGGCTGGTGTCCAGATATCCCCCCCAAGACTTCCATTGGATCCCACAAGGATTTGCGCAGGACACCCTCCCAGGGCGGACAGCCAGCAGGGGCGAACCTGCCGCACACCCCTCAGGCCGTGCGGATGTGTGGACTCTGCAGAGCCGCTGCCAGCCGAGCTGGAGGCACGCAGTGGCCTGGATGCATCCAGCCCGCACTCCTCGTGGGCACAGTGGACGAAGACAGAAGACAGGATGACGGTGTGTGTGGACTGAACACCATCACTCCTTGTCCCCGTGCCCTGAAGCCCTCTAGAGGACGCCCGCTGGGGACTGGGGAGCTCCCTCTCCTCCTCTGGACAGTGGGGTTGGTGTCAACGGTGACACCATGGGACTCTTGCACCCTCGTTCCTTCCCGTCCATGGGCCACCCAGCCCTGGAGACAGGAGAGCAGGGTTTTCTCATCCGGTGTCTCCCTGAGCACTATTCCCAAGCCTGCCTTGGACGTCTGGCAAACACCTGCTGTGCACCTGACCTTGGGGCTCACGGTCTCATGGGGCAATTGGCAAACAGGTCATTGCTTCAGTAACTCCTGGGAGAGGTGATGTGGGACGTAAGAATGGGAACTGCTGCCCCATAGGGAGGCCTGGGGACATGAACTCTCCAGCCCTCTGCTAGTCCGGAAGAGACTCCATCCCCAGTGACAAATGAGGGGTTCTGCTCTTGGTCCCAGCATCTCCCCCACTTCTCTGCCTTTTCATTGATCCTCCATCTCCTCATCTGTCTCCTTTCACTTCGCCCCACATCTCCTTGCTAATTCTTAAAAGCACCCTGAGGCAGGGCTGGGGATGTAGCTCAGTGTAGAACACTTGCCTGGCATGAGCAAGGCCCTGGGCTCAATCCACAGCATTGCAACTAACTAACCCAGGAAACTGCCTCAGGTCCTGAGGACCTTTGCGCTGGTGGTTCCTCTGCCTGCAGCACACTCAGATACTCTCATAGCCCACCCACCCCTCCTCAGGTCCTTGCTCAAATGTCCCCTCACAGTACATCCCTGTCTGCACTCTATCACTTCCTTATCTCCTTCCTCACTCTGCATTGTTATCCTCTATCACTGATTCCCGCCTGGCATATAAGATGTCATCGTCTTTGCTTTGGCCTCCCTGCCCATCCAGGGAGGATGGGGACTGGGTGTGTGTTCACCACTCCTCCTCCCAACAGCAGACCTTCCTTACCGCATTCAGCAAGGATGAGTTGAAAAACAACGTCCCCTTCCCATGGGGAAGGAGGTGGCCAGGCAGGTGGAGGGGCGGGACCAGGAGTGAGGAGCCGCGGTTTCCCCAGCTCCCTTCACGCTGTCCTTCTCCTTGCAGAAATGCCCAACACAGCAGGCGCAGGGGCCACAGGTGGCATCATTGGCGGCATCATCGCTGCCATCATTGCTACTGCTGTCGCCGCCACAGGCATCCTCATCTGTCGGCAGCAGCAGAAGGAGCAGAGGCTGCAGGGGGCAGAGGAGGAGGATGAGTGAGTGGCGGGTCCTGAGGAGTGGCTGGGAAGGATGGCAGAATTGGGGGGCATTGGGTGGGGGCTGTGGGTGGGAGAAAATCATCCATGATGACTTGGTGACACAGAGATCAAATACCTCGGACTTCCATGGGTGGGAGGAAAGTCCAACAGCACTGCAGAGAAGTCACCAGAGCCCAGGTTCCTGCCACCTTGGTGCTCCACTTTCCCTGGAGTGTGGACTTCATTTCCATCCCAAGATGGCTCCCTACTCATCCACCACTGTCTTTGTACATGGTTACTGGACACTGCCATCCTGGCCTCAATGCCAACCTTCTGGCCAGTGAGAAAGAGGAATAGAGGGCAATTGTCTTCCCTGTAGGGGAACAGCTGTCAAGCTAACCATTACTTTTCACTTCCCATTGGCCAGAACTTAGTCACATGGTTGCCCCAGCTGCAAGGGAAGCTGGGAAATGTAGTTCTTATTTTTAATTTTTTAATTTTTGAGGTGCTAGTTATTGAACCATGGAGCTACATCCTCAGTCCTTTAGCTTTTTATTTTGACACAGGGTCTTGCTAAGTTGCTGAGGGATTCATTAAATTACTGAGGTGGACTTGAAATCCTCCTGCCTCAACCTGCCAAGTTGCAGGGATCATAGGCACGGGCCACCACTCAGGCCGCAGTCTTTATTCTGAGTGGCTATGTGCCCAGATAATCACTCTATTAGGATGAGAAAGAGGGAGATGGATATTGGGGGAATTGGCCATGCTCTGTGTAGAGCGCTTCTCTGCCAAAGTTGGTGAGATGCATTTTATACGTGGGAACCCCGCAAAGTCTCACACCCATTCACGGACTAAACGAGTATTCAGAAATACTGGCACTGGAGGGTAGGGACACAGTGATGAAACAGACATGTTTTTAAAGGGTCCAAACAGTGAATAGATCATGGAAACAGTTTTCAGAAGGAGCTAGTGATGCTTGTTTTGTGGAAGAGGAAACAGATTCAGATAGCAGAAATTCCACTGCTGAAAATTCATCCCACAAACATTTTTGTGGCCAAATATTTCACAAATAACACCATCAGGTACAGTGGGAGGAGCGGAGTGCACATTCCTTCTGGGTACAGTGACACACACCTGTAATCCTAGCCACTCGGGAGGCTGAGGCAGGAGGATCCCAAGTTCAAGACCAGCCTCCGCATTAAAGCAACCAAGCGAGACCCTGTCTCAAAATGAAAAAAAGGACTGGGGATGTGACTAGTGGTTAAGTGCCCCTGGGGTTCAATCCCTGGTACAGAAAAACAAACAAACAAAAATTCCTGGGACCCCCTCCCAAACCTACTGGGTCAGAACTTTGGGGAAAGGATACAGAATCCTTAGGTATAAAAAGCTCCCCAAGTTATTCCGATGCCTGGAGGGACTGAGGACAGTGAGCCACTGTCTTCATCCTCCAGTCAGTTCAAACCAACAGCTGCTATTGGTCTTGTGCGTGCCCAGCCAGTGCTGAGCCCCACGGTGCCCTGGCCCTGGCCTTGGCCTCCTGGGGCTCACAGTGTGGAGGAGACAGACCTGCTCCAGAGGCATGGCTACATGGCCAGAGGGGCACAGGGCAGTTCAGGGAGGGCTTCCTGGAAGAGGCAGCATGGGCTGATGAAGCCTAGCAAGTCCCCATCATTATTAGGTAAACAGGACACTTTGGTCTGTGCCTGGGAGCATGGGGGACCTGGCCAAGAGATGAGAAAGCACGCGCTCAACTCTTCCTTCTTTTCATCTTTTTCAGTTCTGGGGATTCATTCTATTTCTTTCTTTTTTCTTTTTTTTTTAAACCTCTGCATTCTGGCGCCTGGGGACACTGGTGGTGACCCAGGTCTTGTTCTTTTCCTCCCAGAGCTCACAGGGCATGGTAATTGGACACTATCATATTTCAAGTACACGTTCAGGAAGTTCCCTGGGGGGCTTACAGCTAGATGTGACCCACCAGGAGGAGAAGTAGGGATTCTTCCTGAAAGAGGGGGAACTCCTGGGCTGGGGCGGAGTCTGCCCGGCAAGGAGGAGAGGCCACAGAGGGCAGTGGGGGCAGAGCGACCGTGGGGAGGGGACTTTCTGAGGTCTTGGCCTCCACCTGACTACCTATCCCACAGCCTGGAAGGACCTCCCTCCTACAAGCCGCCCACCCCAAAGGCAAAGCTGGAGGAGCCAGAGATGGTGAGCACTTCCCCTGGGACCCGAGCTGTCCCCACTTCCCACCCACCTTTCCCCACGGGCTGGGCTGGCGCCAGGGCCTGTGGCTCCAGACCTGCCCCCTCCCTCCTGCCACAGCCCTCCCAGCTCTTCACTCTGGGGGCCTCGGAGCACAGCCCACTCAAGACGCCCTACTTTGACGCTGGCATCTCCTGCACTGAGCAGGTAGGAGCTCAGGAGAAGGCAGATGGGTTTAGGGTCTTGGGATTAGGGTTGAGGGTCAAGTCCTGACATGAGACCAAAGTAAGGGTCACAACTCAAGTCGGGCTGAGTCTGGCTGAACTGACTACATGAAGTGTGTTCAGGACAGAATCCAAGGACATGAGGTGAAGGTCATCCAGGCAGTGCAGATGGGTGAGCCCCTATGCCTACAGGGGCCAGGCACTGTGCCTGGAGCTGGGTGGAAGCAGTAGCGTTGCTCCCCTTAGTGGTCTCCTGGAGGTCAGGGGTCAGACTGTGGCTGAGACAAGCTGAGGTTCAAGGAACTGTTTAGGGTTCAAGGTTAAATTAAGACTGAGGTGAAGATTCACGGATAAAGACAGGAATCAAGTGGCAGAGGCCCCTGAGGTCCCTGCTCTGGGCTTTGGGATGGGGATGGGCTATGGTTGTCACAGTACAGCATCAGCTCAGGGAACCAGGGGTGGCAGGAATGGAGTCAGGTCTGACTGGCAAAGGGGAGAGGGTGGTCAGGATCTGTGGGTCAAGGGGTGGATTTGGACTCTCATGCTCAACAGATGACCTTGAGTTCCAACTCCCTCCCCATCTCCAGGAAATGCCTCGATACCATGAGCTGCCCACCTTGGAAGAGCGGTCAGGGCCGCTGCTGCTGGGGGCCACAAGCTTAGGGTCCCCCGTGCTGGTGCCTCCAGGGCCACCTGCTGTGGAGGAGGTTTCCCTGGATCTAGACGAGGAGGAAGAGGAGGAAGAAGAGGAGGAAGATTATCTGGACAAGATCAACCCCATCTACGATGCCCTGTCCTACCCCAGCCCCACTGATTCCTACCAGGGCAAAGGCTTTGTCGTGTCCCGGGCCATGTATGTGTGAGTCGCCACGACTGTGACCTCTCACGTATCACTGATCCCTTAGCCTTCTGCCAGGGATCTAGTGCCCCCTGAACTCTGGCCAAGCCACTATCAGCACACATGCATCCCATCAATGACTTCCACCTTAGTGGCTCCGCTGTGACCTCTAACCTATGATCTCTGACCCAGAGAAACCTGCCATGACCAGGAGATAAGTTTCTCTCCTGAGGCAGAGGGTAGGGAGGATATGTTTCTGCACAACCTCTGACCCCAAGGACTCTTATGAGACTGTGACTTTAGACAAAACACTCCCACCCACATCTCCACTCCCCACAAATCTCCCCCAAAGACTCCACAGCTCAGATTGTCTCAGGCAGTGAAGTCCCAATAGGTCTGCGATAGTGGGCATTACCGGTTCCCTGCTGCACAGACCTGAGCCCTCCAGGCAGCAGCACCCCACTTGTCCCCCTCCCCACCTATTCTCCTAAAGTGAGAGGAAGGGAATTCCCCAGGCCAAGGCAGAGCCCTCCCATCTCCCTCCTCCTGCAGGCAGGAGTCTCAGGGCCCAAACCCTTCCCTGAGTCCCACTACCCCAGTTCCTGTCTACAGAGCTTGAAGGCCCAGTCCAGTGCAGAGTGTGCCTTGACAGCCCAACCCTGGGAGGAGCATTTACTGTTACCTTGACGACTACTGAATCCCTTTACCCCTGCCTGGTGGGATGAGACCTAAATATCCCCCTTGGGGGGAAAGTGGGTCACCCGAATTGCGGGTAGAGGATATATTGTTTTGTAAACTAGAATTTCCTACAAAATATGAATTTATACTTTGAACGGGTCTTGCGTTTTCTGTGGGATGTGAAGGGGGTGGGGATAGCAGCCGAAAGATAGGAGTAAAGACTATATACCAAAATGAAAACGATGGAGCTGGGGTTGTGGCTCAGTGATGGAGCACTTGCCTAGCACGTGTGAGGCCCTGAGTTCCATCCTCAGCACCGAATAAAAGTAAACAAAGATATTGTGTTCATCTACAACTAAAAAAAAAATTAGTGGAAGGAGACGGCAGAAGTCCAGGGCATGCATGGTGGTAACGAAAAGAATCAGGGCAATAGCAGTCTAATGAAAATGGGCAGAAAGAAACGTAACAAAGATTTAAACGTTTCGGTAATTAGCTAAGAGGGGTTTAGGTTTAATGGCTAAGCGGCAGGTAAAAACAGGCTCAAGGCAAAATCAGAAATATTACTTTAACGGGAGCCCAAGGTATAATAAGTAATATGTCTGGATAAGCAAGAAGCAGAATAAAGAATAATGGAGAAACAGGAGCGGTATGCATGATGGGTAACGGACAGGAGTTAATGGACCCGAAACATGATGGTTAATTAGAGATAGGCCAGAAAATGGTGAAAGTGAACAGGCAGAAATGGGTTGAAGAAAGTTCAGGCAATGAAGCTGAAATGAATGGGGCGAATGCATGATGGGTAATGGGACAGGAATGAATGGGCCAAAGATAGAAGCCGCAGTGACGCGGGGAACCGGCGGCATGATGGGTAACGAAAGGGGTGGGCCTGGGGCAACCGTAACGTTAAGAAGTAATGGCATTGTGGGTAACGAGCATGACAGGGTTCACAGAACGGGTTACAAATTCTCCCGAAGCACTGTGGGAACGACCAGGACTTCCGGTTTTCGGTCAGCGACTCTGGACTAGAGAGTGCCCCTCTGCCGCGGTGCCTGGTGGGACTCGAGGCCTGACCTTGCTGCCTAGCAGCCTCTGCCGTGCAACCCACCTTTACCTGTGTCCTTCGACCCTGGTATGTTAGCCAATGAGAGAACAAAAGTGATACGTCATCAAGGTCAGCCCTCTGTACACTACAGAGACAATCAGAATGCTCCAAGGGCCAAAGCCGACCAATTACCATAGCGCTTGTGGCAGGGCGGAGTCTAAAGAGGGTGGTTCTTCAGAAGGGAGGCGGGACGAAGCCTCAATGGGCGTTGCAAAGTGCGCAGTGCAGACCAATTGGTGGGCTAGCCCCTGAACCCGCGGCATCAGGAGCCAATAGGCGTGGGCGCCGCCAGCCAATAGGAAGGACAAGGAACTTTGCTGGGCCGCTTGCGAGTGGAAACCAATAGAAAAGGACGTTTGGGAGAGGTGGGGGGGACTTCCAGCCACAACTCCAATAGCCAGGCCGGGCCCTGGGTACGGTGGGTGGACCCCAGTGCTCACTGAACCAATGGGTTAAGCGGGGCGGAGCGACGGTGGCGGCGGCGGCGGCAGCGGGTTCGGTTGCGCGTGGCGCACGGGGTGGGAGCGGAGCCCAGGCCGGGAGCAGGCGCCACCGCCAGTGAGAACCTGGGTCTGGAGCAGGGCAGGGGTTGACTGGGGCTGAGTCCGGGGCGCGCGGGCCCTGACCTCCGCCCTCTGACCTCTCCCCTCGCAGGCGACCATGGGGAACGTCTTGGCCGCTAGCTCGCCACCCGCAGGGCCGCCGCCTCCACCTGCGCCGGCCCTCGTGGGGCTGCCGCCACCTCCGCCCTCGCCGCCGGGCTTCACGCTGCCGCCGCTCGGAGGCGGCCTGGGTGCTGGGGCCAGCGCGGGTCGAGGTTCGGAACGAACCTCGGGGGCTGCCACAGTCAGTGCCGCAGGGGTCGCTGACGACGGGGCCTGCGGCTGCCTGCCCAACCCCGGCACGTTCGAGGAGTGCCACCGGAAGTGCAAGGGTGAGGGGCGAGGGGCCTCGGCCGGGTGATGGTGATGCCCCGATCTCGGGAAGGGTGCGGGGCCGGCGCGGGGAGGACACTGGGGACCTTGGGAATTGGCGCGCACCAGTGGAATCACTCAGCAGAGCGTTAGGTGTTGACGTTGGGAGCCAATGATGGAAAGTTGGACTTGGGGCGTAGAACTATGAACCAAATGGCGGAACCGCGGGGTGGACTGCTATAGAGTGGAGAAAAACCTTTGGGAGCCCAGGAGCTCCAGGATCAGTTACAGCAGACTCCTAGTGTGATCGGGAAGGGAACTGAGGCCCAAGGTCACAGTGTCAGCAAGGTTCCCATGAGGGTGGAACCCAAGGCTTTTGGATGCTGGCTTGGAGTAATGATGGTAGCGGTAGTGATGGAGACCCATTGAGTTCTATTCTGGTATTTAGCTTATGTTAATTCATTAAGTTCTTGGAACAATTCCATTTAGTGAGGGGTCCCCCATCTTACAGATAATGAATTGGACATGAAGCAACTTGGTTAAAGTCACGCAGGTGGTGCCATTGGGCTTTGGACACAGGCAAAGTTTCTGTCCACTGGATATGACTGCCTCCCTGTTCCTTGAGATACTTTGCAGCTCTTCTGTTGTGGGTCTCTGGAGAGAGCTGGGTGGTAGAGAAGGAGAGTTGAGAGTTGGTGTGTCATGTGTGTTGAGTGGAGTATGACAGCATTTCTCTTCTCCAGAGCTGTTTCCCATTCAGATGGAGGGTGTCAAGCTTACAGTCAACAAAGGGTTGAGTAACCATTTCCAGGTGAGCCCTCCAGGTGTCTTTACCCATCAGAGGTCATCGTGGCCATTCCCCTGCATCTGTACATGCAAACCCCCTTACTGTCCCAAAGGGGCTGGGCTCCCTGGTACTTGATAGGACTCAGAGACACAGTGCCAGGCTGAGTACTCAATGGGACCACTAGTAGGGTTTTGGGACCCAGAATCAAGAGATTCCCCTAGCTCCATAGCATCCAGGCAGGAGCAAAGTACCAGGTATATCGACCCCCTCCAGCCCACTCTTTGTGAATCTCTTATCTAGTCAGGCCATATTTCCCAGTCTTTCTCTTTTTTTTAGTAGCCAGAGGTGAACCAAGGGCCTCACTTAGGCTAACATGCACTGTACCACTGAGCTACCCATCCAGTCCTCATCCTCTGCCCAGAAATCCTGTCTTTGCCCCTCCAGTGGGAAAGCCAGACTGGCAAGTACCCCACAACCTTCCCTTTTCTCCCAGGTGAACCACACAGTAGCCCTCAGCACGATTGGGGAATCCAACTACCACTTCGGGGTCACGTATGTGGGGACAAAGCAGCTGAGTCCCACAGAGGTGAGGTTCCTTTTGCCATCCACTTGAACAGATATGTATCCAAACGCCCATCTGAGGAGGCTTTGTGGGGCAGTCAGACCTGCTGAGAGCATTGGGGTGTTGGGAATGGGGACTGGGTCTCTCCAGGAGGTGTTGGAACATGGGAGTTCCTTTCTCCAGCAGCTTCCCGAGCCCCTGCTCTCTGTCTGGTCTTCTGCTGAGTAATGCTGGGGAAGACTAAGGTGATCACATCACAGACCCTGATGACCCAGAGTGGGCAGGCCTGGGCTTCAGATTATGTGGAATTTTGAATGCCAGGTGCTTAAACTTTCTCTAGGGGGCGCTGGAGAGCCATGGAACGTTTGAACAAGGGAGAGATGATCATGAGATCTATGCTTTTGGGCAGATCCCTCAGGCTGCCAGGGGGAGGCAGGATATTGGGGTGGGGCAACTGTACACCTCAACTAAGGGGCAGTACTCATTTAAGTCCCTGTTTCTATTTCTCTTCAACATATTCATGTATTTGACAAAACTTCATTGTAATTCTGTTGTATACCCAGCCCCGTGCTGGGACATGGCAGTAACCCAGACACCATGGGACTCAGAGGCTAGTAGAATGGGACAGATCTGTTCCCTGAGAGCCCTGACTCAG
>JAJEJO010000830.1:431868-463303 GCA_020662805.1 Glaucomys volans
ATTTCTTAAGGGAGTTGTCACCTTCAAGTTTCCAAAGGAAGGATAAACTGCCCCCAGCAGGAGACACAAGAAAGAGTACCCGAGGGAGGGCAGTGGCTAGACCAGGACTTGGACAGAGGAAAGGGCCGTGCCCATGTCAGAAAACCAGGAGACAGGAAGGTAGGGAAGGCAGCTGGTGTGGAGCTGGTCTGGAGTGGCCTCCAAGGCCAGGGGGAAGCATGTCCCATCCCTGCTGATCTGCAGTGTCCTCACCCTCACCACCTGAGCCACACAGCTCTTCCAATAGTTCTTTCCACCCCAGGACCTTTGCACACACACAGCTTTTGCTGCCCCCCTCCTGCCTCAGCATGGCTGCCAGCACACACATCGCCCTCTCAGGAGGCCTTTCTTGACTTAGCTGTAGTCCATCTTTGCACTGTATCACCTGTCCCTATCCCTAGACCTTGTAGCATTTCCCTCAGAGGTCGTCTTGCTCCTTGGCGCTGGTCTTCCGCACTGGAACCTCAGCTTGCGGAGGGTGAGGACTGGCCTGCCGTGCTCGCTGCTCATTGCTGCTCATTGCTGTGTGCCCAGTGCCTGGGACCGGATGAAAACTGTGGGTGCTCAGCAGGTGCTGAGAGGAGGTGGGACGGCGATGGCAGGTGCTGCTGCTGTTTTGATTTTTTTTGTTGGTGCCAGGACTGGAGCCCTGGGCCTGCTGGGGCAGGTGCTCTGCCTGAGCCTCACCCAGCGTCCCGCCACCAGAGGAGGGCCAGGGGAAGGGGCGCAGGGAGTCCCTCAGCAGCCTCAAAAGGGACAGCTGCCCCTTATTGAGGCCCAGAGAAGGCACAGCAAGTCAGACTCAGTCCCCTGCTCTGCCTTGTGAACCCGTTCCCTGTGCCACCTGCCAGCTGGATTCCTTTATGCTCCCAGCACCAGCCTCCAGCCGAGTCCACGGGGCTTTTGTCTCCGTTCCTGCAGGTGTCGCTGCAGCTTCTCAGACACCAAAACAGAACCCCCTGCCCCGGGCCGCACTGAGTCACTTGCTGGACACCGCGACTCAGACTTGGACCCGGTGGCTCCGCCTGCTCTGAGCCTCAGTCTCCTCGTCTGTCACGTGGGCACAATAGCAGCAGCCACCTTTGGGTGACAGTGAACTGGAGAGCCATCCTTGGCCCTAAGCCCACGGTCGCGTGTGCCCTGCTCCTGCTCACCATTCTCAGCCTCCCTGATGCCCTGTGGCCCCATTTCACACACAAGAGAACAAGGCCCGGGTCAGGACTGGAAGGCAGGAGCCAAGGTTGAGTGGAGGTGTGATCCTCAGGAGCCTGCGTGCTGGGCTTCCCTGCAGCCTTTGCTCTCCCCCAGCACCAGGAGGGCAGGGCTGAGACACACTGAGGAGACCTGCGGACCAGCCTGGCCTTGCAGAGCTTTCAGCTACTGGGGAGACATTCCTCTTAAACGTCCATTCGCGCAGGGTGCTGGCACAGATTCCCAGAGGGCTCCGGACACAGCTCAGCACCTCCTTTTTAAAATTTGTTCCAAGGATTGAACCCAGGGGTGCTTAACCCCTGAGCCTCATCCCCAGCCCTTTTTTAATTTTTTTTTCTTTTTTGATCTTGAGACAGTGTCTCACAAAGTTGTCTAGGTCCTTGCTAAGTTGCTGGAGCTGACTTTGAATTTGTGATCCTCCTGCCTCAGCCTCCAGAATCGCAAGGATTACAGACATGTGCCTCCCCGGCTTGCTTAGCATACTTGAGGTCTTGTTTGAGAAATCCTACCCCTGGAAGGTTCCGATTGCTGCAATGACTTCCCACAAGGCCCCTTACCAGGAGTGACAAGGATAGTTTCTCTAAAATGGCAGTGTCTGGACCCACAGAGACTGATCAGGGAAAGGGAACACTCACTGAGAGGTCGCTGTGTGGGGTGGTGGAGGCGAGGGTTCTGGCTGGAGCCAGGAGCCACCTCAGTGCAGGTGCCCTCTGCCTCCACCTCTGCTGTGGGCAGCCACCACCTGTTCAGCCCTGCCCCGGGTGACGTCCACAAGCAGAGCTGCTGTGGCCTGGCCCAGTGGGGCCGCGGCCAGGTGTGGCATCCTGCCTGCTGCTCCACCACTCCTGCCCAGCAGGTTCGGGCGGCAGCCTGGGCAGATGGGCCCCTTCCCAGCTTGCCCGAGGCCTCACTCCCCCACAGAGCCCCTCCGCTTCCCCTGCCTCTCACGGAACACAGCTTTTTATTGATCATCTAGAAGGTGCCAGGTTCCGTTTTGTTTTTTTGTGGCGCAGGGGATGGCACCTGGCTCCCCTCATAGGCACGCCTCCCCCACTGGCCCCGCCCCCAGCTTGCAGGCCTCATTGGACGTGCTAGAAACGCGCAAAGCCGGCCTCTGGTGTTTGACCTCAGCGCTGCTGGCGGGGCTAGGCTGTTCTTTGTAGGCCGGGAACATTCTAAGTGCGTCAGCAGACATTGCAGGGGGGTCCCTTGCTGAGGACTGCTGGTCTAGATGGATCCCTGCCCTGCAGAGTGCCAGGTGCATGGGGGGCTGGATAAAGACCCTGGAGGACAGATCGCCAGTTGAGGGGGTCCAGAGTAAGGGCTGTGAGCTGAACGAGATGGCACACACCTGTCATCCTCACCAGGATTGGGAGGCTGTGGCAGGAGGTTCACAAGTTCAAAGCCAGCCTTAGCAACTTAGTAAGGTCCTGAGCAATTCAGGGAGATCTGAGCAATTCAGGGAGATCCTATCTCTGAATTTTAAAAAGGGGCTGGGGATGTGGCTAAATGCCCCTGGGTTTAATTCCCACCACCCCCCCCAAAAAAAAAAAAAAAAAAAACAGTAAAGGGGTGTGGGGCCAGCAGCTCAGGCGGAGCATGGTCTCCACCGGCCGGCTTCCACCTCCAGTGCCACAAAAAGAAAGAAAAGGCCTGAGTGTTATGGGAAGACCCCTGAGCCCAGGAGTTTCGAGGCCAACCTGGGCAACTCAGCAAGACCCCGTCTCAAGAAAAAGACCTCTGGGGCAAGTGGGGCCAGCAGGGTTAGTGAGCCCAGGAAGAACAGCTCCCTGGGGACTGGAGAGGACAGGTCGTGGAGTGGCAGTGAGCTGGATGTGGGGCCTCTGCAGGTTCCCAGGGGTTGCTCTCGTCCAACAGTGTGGGACCCGCCATGGAGGCATGAGCACCGTCCGCCTCAGCTGGCTAGCATCACTGCCCTGCAGAGCGCTGCTAGTCAGTCCTCGGGGGGTGGTGCTGGCCAAAGTGGGGTCACTGCAGCTCTGGGGCATCACAGAAAATCACACTCCCCGTTGCTCGCCCAGGAAAGGATTTGGCTTCAAAAAGTGCAGTTTCTATTGAACGGGCATCACCTCAGCAGCCCCATACAGTTGGACAATCATGAGTTGAGCCCTTGTGGTCAGGGGCCTTCCCCATCCTTGTCCACTGCAAGGGGGAGGGGCAGGTGCAGTGGGGGCCAGAGAAGCAGCCAGATCTCAGGACACTTAGAAGATGCAGGTGTCGGTAGGCCGTGGGAAGGCTTCATAGCTGAAGGGACAGTGGCACAGTTCCAGGGTGAAGGGAGAGAGGCCTGGGTGTTCCTGCCGCTCGGGGTAACGTGGCTCACGTGCTGTGAGGGGGTGAGGCTCCTGAAGTTGGGACCAAGCCACACAGTGTCTCAGCTGTGCAGTGAGAAGCCAGCACCTTCCCAGGGTACTGGGGAACCACAGCAGAGTCTGGGCAGGGGGAGAACAGAATCAGGTTTGCTTTAACGAGATCCCCTTCTGTGAAGCTGCTTGGAGAGGGTGAGATGGGCAGGAGGGGGCAGAGGTGGCTGTGGGTGGGAGTAGAGAAACAGCAGGTGGCAGCATGACCGGGCCAGGAGGTGGGAAGATGGTTGGAGACACCTGGGGGTGTGCTGGTCCTTGTCCCAGTAGTCCCCACAGCTGGAAGGCTGAGAGGTGCTGCTGCGTTCCGGTCCCTGTGCCTGTGACTAGATGGCCCCCGCCCCCTCTGGGGACCTGTTTGCCCCTCAGCCAACTGAAGGGATGGCCAAGGCGCGCAGGTAGCTGGTCAGCGTGGTCTCACGGTGGCGCTCAGGGCTTCATGTGTTTCATCTGCGCCCTGGAGAAACAAGTGCTCACAATGGTTGCAGGAGCCCGGGGCCCAGCTCCAGCCCCCTGCCTGGCCCAACCAGGCTGACCCTTAACCTGTCCACCTGCCCCAGAGTCTGCCTCGGCTCCCTCCTGGGAAGCCGCCCCTCCACACTCCATGCTGACTTGTCTCCTCTGCACCCTGCCTCCCCTTCCTTGGGGGCTTCCTTGTCTCTTGGGGTCTCATCTTGTGTGCCCACATCTGTGTCCACCCAGTCTTATGACTTTCTCCACTGGGTGCCTACTCCCTCTTCCTTCTATTCCCGTGTCTCAGTCTCCTTCCTCCCCAGTCTGTGTGCTGTGTGCCCTGCAGGCTCCAGAGACCCAGGCAAATCACTGTGGTCCTGGGCCTCCTCAAGGTCAGCCTGGCATCACAGCAGGCACAGAGGCCTTGGATGTGGACCTCAGCGTGATGGGTCCCAGTGATAGTGGACCTGTCATTTGGTCTTGTCACAACCCCAAGGAGCCATCTGTTAACAGAGAACTGGTGCCAGTGACCAACATGGCCTGACTGGCGGTTCCGGGCCGGGTGAGCCGCTGTCCACTGCTGTGTCTTGTGAGCATGGGGTAGTGACTCGCCTCCCTCGGCCCCTGCCCTCCTGTCGGTGCTGTGGGCCAGGTGGGGTCCCACAGGCCGCCCTCAGCGGCAGGGGCTGCTCAAGGCGGGCGAGGGGTGTTGGGCAGGGAGGAGCCCATGTGCTGGCTAGGCAGAAGCTGACTGTCCTCTCCCCGCAGGAATCCTTGTGGCCCACTACCTCCAGAGTATCACGCCATGTCTGGCCCTGGGTGGAGAGCTGGTCTACCACCGGCGGCCCGGAGAGGAAGGCACTGTTATGTCACTAGCTGGGAAATACACACGTGAGCCAGGGCTGAGGGCGGAGCAGGGGCCTGGCTTCCTGGATGGCCATGTCTGCTTGGTGACCACCCCACTCTCCTCTCTTACAGTGAACAACTGGTTGGCCACTGTGACGCTGGGCCAAGCAGGCATGCACGCGACCTACTACCACAAAGCCAGTGACCAGGTGAGCCGGTGCGGGCTGTCTGAGAGGGATCCTCAGCCTGGGGTCCTGGGTGTGCGCCTGGAATTCGAGCTGCAGCTCACTCCTGCTGCCCCCACTCCAGCTGCAGGTGGGTGTGGAGTTCGAGGCCAGCACGAGGATGCAGGACACCAGTGTCTCCTTCGGGTACCAGCTGGACCTGCCCAAGGCCAACCTCCTCTTCAAAGGTAAAGGCCTCAGTCTCCCTCCGTGGAAGACAGATAAGAGGTGACTCACCTCATGGTGGGTGTGGAGGCCCAAGGAGATGACAGAGGACAGCGATGCACTAGGACTTTGTGGGCCTCCAAATTACCCAGGAAGGCTTGTTAAGAAGTAGGTGCTGGGACCCCACCCTGGAACATGTGATGGCCATGTCCTGGGCCGAACCTGGAGCATCACACATTCTGCCCGGCCCAGCCAGCCAACGAGCTCCTGTCGCCCTCTCTGCCCACAGCTTGCCCTCCTTTCCCACCCCCCATAAATAAAAGGCACCCTGGGAAGCTTGCAGCCCCCCACTCATCTCATGTTAGCAGGGACTGAGGCTCCGGGAGGTGGCCTGGTCACAGCCAGAGCCAGAAACTCATCCAGGATGACCGTCTCTAGTCCCGATGCCCAGTCCTCCTGGGCCTCGGTGGTCTTAAGTTTGAGGTGGGCAGCAGCCACCTGAGAGGCCCTGGAATCTATGCACTGCTGCAGCCTGCCCACCTGGTGACCCGGGCCCCATGGCCAGCCTGCCGTGTGGGAACCTGCTGGAGTTTCAGCTCCGCACCTTGAGTTCTGACCCTTTGCACAGTGAGGTGACAGCTGCGCGCACTGGCCCATCTGCAAGGTCCTCGTGCACAATCCTTAGAAGACGTTTTAGTCTTTGATTGGACAGAGGTAGCACCCCTGTCTCAGCCATCTGCAGGCCCACAGTGGGGAACACTGACCCGTCCCTGGAGAAAGGTGACCCAGAATGGACCCAACTTGGGCAGGGTCCCCAGGGGTCCTGGAAAGGGCTTCCCAGGGGGAGGAGTGAGCTGTCTGCTCCCAGGAGTGAAGGAGCTGAGCTGCATGGCGTGGCTTCCAGGTGGCAGGAACAGCCTTGTCAGCCACCTGAGGTGGCCTGGAGTGTGGCCACATGGGGTCGGGACAGGACCTAGCATGTCTCTTAGCACAGCTGTTCACCCACAGGCTCTGTGGACAGCAACTGGATCGTGGGCGCCACGCTGGAGAAGAAGCTCCCGCCCCTGCCCCTGACGCTGGCACTCGGGGCCTTCCTGAATCACCGCAAGAACAAGTTCCAGTGCGGCTTTGGGCTCACCATCGGCTGAACTCACTCCACAGCCGGCCGCCTTCCACGCCCTTCCTCCTCCTCCTTCGCCTCCCCCCACCACGGAGGGAGACCTGAGCCCCTCCCTCTCCTCTCCCTCCCTCCTCCAGGGTTGGGGGCAGTGGAAAGGAGGGGACCCACCATCCCAGCAGCTGAGGAGGGGGTCCTGGATCCGAGGGGGCGCTTCAGGACTCTGAGCACCGGGGCCAGTGAGCCCAGTGGGCCTGGGGTCCCAGAGGGGATTCTGGAGTCAAGGTGTGCTCGACTCTGAGCACCAGGGCAGAGGCGGCCAGACAACCTCAGGGAGGAGTGTCGTGGTGTCCCCATCCTTCACAGAGGGCCCCGCCGAGCCGCCTGAGGGGCAGCAAGATGAGCTCCCCGTCCCGTCAGCCCGCCCGGCCCACCCTCCCTTCCACCCCTCGGTATAAATCATGTTTATAAGTTATGGAAGAACTGGGACATTTTACAGAAAAAATGAAAAAAGAAAAAAAAACAATATATGTGGGGAAAAAGAGGTTGAGATGGGACGCCTCCATTTTCTGTGGTGTCGGTGCCCGAGCCGCACAGCCAGCCTTCCCACAGTGGCCAGCAGGGGGTGACGTGGGGCTTGGTGCTCCAGGCCTGGTGCCAGGCAGCTTGGAGCTGTGCTGGGAAGCGCCTGGCGGGGATCAGGGCTCCCCATGGCTTCTACCCTACAGGGCCAGCACACCCACCCTCGCAGGGGGCGGGGTCTCCAGGTCAGTGACCCCGCTGGGGTCTAGTCAGAGTGGCCACAGGGGACTTTGTCCCTGCAGGCTGAAGCAACAGGGATGACTGAGCAGAGGTGGGGGCAGGGTCTTCCCAGATGACAAGGGAAGAGGGGAAGGTCACAGCTCAAGCCATGGAGGGTTGAGGCCACTGGGAGCTTCAGGACTGTTAGGAAGCTGAGGGGGCTGCCTGGTTGTGGTAGAGTGAGGCCGGGTCACCTGTATCCCAGGAACTGCTGGGGTTCGGACAAGACCCCATCTTGTCCCCAGAGATGGACAAGATGGGGTCTTGCCCGCTTCCAGGCGGTTCCCAGTTCTGTGCTCAAGTGACCCTCAACCTCCCCAGTAAAGGGAGCTGCCAGCCGGCTGCCACCACCCGGCAGGAAGTGTCATCAGTGTGCCAAGCTGGACCTTGGAGGCTACCACCCCCTAGACAGGAACTGAAACCTTGTCCACTCCAGAGTTGGGGGTGCTGTGGGTACAGATGACCCCTAGTTACCCTCAAAAGCCACTTCCCTGGCCCTGCCAACCACCTGTAAGGCCAGAGCAAACAGCCCTGGGCATGACCAGGCACAAGGGCTCCCTTCCCAGGTGTCCACCCTCCAACCACACAGAATCCAATGTTCCCAGTCTGCTAAGGAAAAGGTGTGAACCCCAGCGCCCCAGTTCTCGCTCTGGCTTCTCCCTTTGCCTCAAGTCTGAAACAGCGGGGAGTAGGACTGTCGGGAAGCTGACAGTGTGTGCACCCCTGGTCAGTCATGACCCTGATCTGATACAGGTCCTACTCTGCCAGGCACTGTCCTCATTCCTTCTACCCAATTACCTTGCTTTATCAGCAAGCTGTGATGGACACTGCTGCTTTAAGACCACCCCACCCCCACACTGGCATCGAACCCAGGGGCGCTCTACCAACTGAGCCACATCCCCAGTCCCATTCATTTTTCATTTTGAGGCTGGGTCTTGCAAGTTGCCCAGCCCAGCCTCATACTTGGAATCCTCCTGCCTCATCCTCCAGTCACTGGAATTACAGGCGTGTGATGTGCCCACCGCCTTGCCGCTTGTCTAGTAGAGTCTGGCTGCTCAGGCCGAGTCGTCCGCCCGGGATCGCAGGCTGGCAACTGGCAGAGGCAGGATTCAGATGCGGTGGTTGGGTTCCGGAGGCCAGGCCTGCGAGGTGGCACTTGCTGCTTCCAGAGTGTGGAAGGCACCCTGCCTGTCCCAGCCAGCAGGTGCTGGGATCCCATTTCACAAGTGGGGGGAAGCTCCAAGAGGTGGTCACCTGCACCCAAGGTCACGCATAAGAGGGAGCAAGGGTTAACAGCAAGAGGCACCCACAAAACCTGAGATACTAGCAGAAGCCTCACGTTACCCCAGCACCCCCAGGTTGTATTCATCCCCGCAGGAAGAGGGTAGGGAAGGAGTGCTCATGCCCTTAAGGTCCCCAGCACCCCAGAATAGAGGAAGATGCCCCATTACTGAATGAGGAGTCACCTCCCTTCCTGGGGGCTGGGAGCGGGAATGGTCCAAGGCCTCCAAGCCCCACCTCTGCCCTGCTGTGTGAGGAGGAAGAGGACAGCCACCTCGTGACAGGGGGCTGGCTGAGCCCGCCCTAGCCCCGGGGAGGGGGCGGGGCAGGGGAGCCCTATAATTGGAGGAGTCTGGGCTCCCAGAACCCTGCTCAGCTCCTGCAGACTCAAAGGACAGGGTTCCCTGGAGCCGGTGAGAAGTGCCACCAGGGCACGGGGACCAGCTGAGGGGCCTTGGGAAGATGTGGTTGGGGGCTTGGAAACCTAACCTCGAGGGAAAGAGAGTCAGGGGCAAGGAGGACAAGGCAGGAAGCTAGGGAGAACCACTTGGGAGACAAGCTGGGGGCAAAGGAGTGACCAGCTTCTGCCTGGACCACTCCAGAGGCAGGGGCAGGGGACTGGACCGACTAGGGCAAGCCAGCAGGAGAGGAACTGTAGCCAGATCCCACTGTCATTAATTGAGCGCCTGCTGGATGCCCCATTTGTCTTTGGATCTCCATAATCGAGGATGCAGGGGTGGCTAGACCCGATTGAAAGGACTTTTCAGTGAGGGTTGAATTAGCACGTAGATGGAAAGTGGTGTGTAGATGTGCGATCGCGGTCAGAGCCCAGAATGTGCAGGTGGATGGAGGAATGCAGAGTCGGCCATAGAGAGCCCCGAGGGCGGGAGCTCAGTGGAATCTGAACTCTGGAGAGGGAGCTGGAATCTTGGCCGAGCTGCGAGCGACCAGGGATGAAGAGATAGGCAAGACAAAGAGGGAGTTAAATAGCCCCGGGGGTGCAGCGGGGTGAATGTTTGTGATTGGATTAGGCTATCGCAGATCTTGGGGTGGGGAGGCTTTGAAGGTGGGGCCAGGCTGGGGGGAGGAGTCCCCACCACTGTTGATCCAGTCTCTCCCCTCCCCAGAAGGACCTGCGGCAGGCAGGAAGATGAAGGTTCTGTGGGTCTTGGTGGTGGCCACCCTCCTGGCAGGTACGGCAGCAGGGCCTGTGTGGGTGACCTGCCACTCCCTCTTCCACCCTTTGGTCCAATTTAAGTCCTCAGCCCCTCTTTTGTGGCCACTCTCCTTGAGTGTGAGACCCAGCCCTGAGGCCTCCCTGGCCTCCTCTGGCTCTGAGGAGCTGCTGTGTGCTCTCTGGCCCATTTTCCCATCTGTAAAATGGGCTCAAGCAATGTCCTGCGGCTGTGCAGTCAGGAAGGTAGTACCGGGCAAGAACCGGCTGTGACCCCTTCCATTCTCTGTCACCTCGATGCAGCCCGACATGGGCACACAAAGGCAAGAAGGATGCAGAAAGTGATTTCACAGCCCCCACCCCGCCCCCACTGCTGCTCCAAGGAGCCCCGAGCGCTGTGCAGTGTCTGCTCTGTATGAGGAGTGTGCTCGACCTGACTGGCCCTGAACTTGCTCTGCGCAGGATGCCAGGCCGAGATGGAGCTGGAGCTGGAGTCAGAGGTGCAGGAGCGGACCGGGTGGCAGGCAGGCTGGCAGGCCGGCCAGCCCTGGGAGCTGGCACTGGGCCGCTTCTGGGATTACCTACGCTGGGTGCAGACGCTGTCTGATCAGGTGCAGGAGGAGCTCCTCAGCTCCCAGGTCACCCAGGAGCTGACGTGAGTGCCCCCGTCCAGGCCTTCAACCCTCTGGTCAAACAGCTGCCTCTGGATCCCCTGAACCTCCCAAGACCTGGGTCCTTTTCTGTCCCTCAGTCCCTGCCTCTTTCTTGCTTCCCTTTAAACTCCTGGCATTACCTCTCTGCTTCTCAGCTCTCTGTCCCTTTCCAGCATCCAGTCTCCACACACTGGTACTCTCTGCCTCTGTCCCACATCCCCATTCCCATCTTCTTTTATTTTTTATTTTGAAATAGACTCTCACTAAGTTGTTTAGGGCCTTGCTAAGTTGGCCTCCAACTTTTGATCCTCCTGCCTCAGCCTCCCAAATGCTGGGATTACAGGCATGCGCCACCACGCCTGGCCTCTGGATTCTTCTTTGTCGTTTTAGTCTCCCTGCATCTGTCTCAGTCTCCTCTGGGCCTCTTCCCGCTTCTTTCTGTGCCTCCTTCGGATCCTTCTGTCTCAGTCCTGTCTTGCCAGCGTCCACCCTCTTGGCCCGCAGAGTGCTAATAGAAGAGACCATGAAGGAGGTGAAGGCCTACAAGTCGGAGCTGGAGGAGCAGCTGAGCCCCATGGCAGAGGAGACACAGGCCCGGCTCTCCAAGGAGCTGCAGGCTGCGCAGGCCCGGCTGGGGGCGGACATGGAGGACGTGCGCAACCGCCTGGAGCAGTACCGCGGCGAGGTGCAGGCCATGCTGGGCCAGAGCACCGAGGAGCTGCGGGCGCGCCTGTCCTCGCACCTGCGCAAGCTGCGCAAGCGGCTGCTGCGCGACGCCGACGACCTGCAGAAGCGCCTGGCGGTGTACCAGGCCGGGGCCCGCGAGGGCGCAGAGCGCGGCGTGAGCGCCATCCGGGAGCGCCTGGGGCCGCTGGTGGAGCAGGGCCGCCTGCGGGCCGCCACGGTGAGCAACCTGGCCAGCCAGCCGCTGCGCGAGCGCGCCCAGGCCTGGGGCGAGCGGCTGCGCGGGCGCCTGGAGGAGGTGGGCAGCCGCGCGCGGGACCGCCTGGACGAGGTGCGCGAGCAGGTGGAGGAGGTGCGCGCCAAGGTGGAGGAGCAGACCGCGCAGATGCGCCTGCAGGCCGAGGCCTTCCAGGCCCGCCTCAAGAGCTGGTTCGAACCTCTGGTGGAAGACATGCAGCGCCAGTGGGCCGGCCTGGTGGAGAAGATGCAGGCGGCCGTGGGCACCAGCGCTGCCCCGGCGCCCGGCGACAATCACTGAGCGCGTGGCGGCGCTCTGCCCTGCTCTGCCCCGCCCCCCGGCAGCAGGAGGCCCTGTCCGCACCGCTGGCCTCCCCTGGCCCCTGCTTAATAAAGATTTACCAGGCTTCACGGCACCATCAGGCTCCCTGTGTGGTTCCTCACCGCCCCAGCCTCAGTCTGTCGCTCCTTCCCCACCCCGCCACACAGTGCCCAGTACCGTCGCCTTCCTGCCTGTGGTGGGCGTGCATAACAGTGCCATGCATTTGTTTTGGTACCAGGGACTAAACCCAGCTGCACTTAACCACTGACTACATCCCAGTCCTTTTAAAAAAATATATTATTAGAGACAGGGTCTCCTCGAGTTGCTTAGGGACTCACTAAATTGATGAGGTTGGCTTTGCCGAGATCCTCCTGCTTCAGCTTCTGTAGCTGTTGGGATCATAGGCATGCGCCACCGCCCCCCACCTCTTGTTTGTGACAACACCGGAATGGAACTCAGGGACACTTTCCTGCTGAGCCACATCCCCAGCCCTTTTTACTTTTTATTTTGAGACAGGGTCTGGCCAAGTTGCAGAGGCTGGCATCGAATTTGCAATCCTCCTGCCTCAGCCTCCTGAGTCACAGGGATGACAGGCATGCTCCACCATGCCTGGCTCAATTTCCTCACCTTTGTAACCCCTGTTTCAGAGTGGCTGCCGCCCTGAGCTCGGGTTACTTGGTTTGGATGTGCTGTTCCTCCTTTCTCCTGTCCCCTTCCCTCCATAGGCCTTTGTCTGCCTCCTGCTGTCCCTTCAAGGTTCATTTTGTGGCTTCCTGTTTTCCTGGACCTCTGTCTGTTATCTCTCCCTCCTACAGTTGCTTTCTCTTGCTCTCTCTTGCCTGGGGCCTTATTGTTGCTTTCTCCCCCTCCCACCTTCCCCTGGTCTCCTGCATTGTGTTTCCTGAGCCCGGCCTCTCAGGCCTCAGTCAGCCTCCCTGCCTGGCCTTTGCCCTGCCTGCCCTGGCTTTCCCTTCTCTGCTCCAGCTGTGTTTTCCCCAACAAGCCCACAGGGGTTGGGTTCAGGTGGGAGAGAGGCACCCACCCCAGAGCCCCATTAGTGTGCACAGGCCCTGCGCTGAGCTGGGAGTTGGCCCAAAGAGGGTGGTAGGCGTCCTGGAGGGGCTGGCCGCCTTCCCCTCCCACCCCCTCAGTTCTCAGGGAGGGAGCAGAGTTCCCACCAACTGGGGCAGGCCAGGGCTTGAGCTGTGTCTCTAGGGTTTGGCCTGTGCTTCTCCGGTACCCTACTGGCCTCGGCACACCCTGAACTCAGCTTTCCCTGGAACAGCTCTGAGCACTCATGTACAGACAGCCTCCCCTCCTGGAGATGACTCACCCGGCCGGTGAGGAGGCAAGGATCACTGGGCTCAGGAGCAGGGGCCTGCTTGGCTGGAACCATGCCCATTCAGAGCCTCAGTTTCCCTGGCTGTTAGGGAAGTCACAGACGCCACCTCCCACTGAAGAACTGAATCCTGAATTCTATGTCTGAAACCCAGCGACTCAGGAGGCTGAAGCAGGAGGATTGAGAGTTTGAGGCCAGCCTCGGCAAATTATAGAGGCCCTAAATAACATAGTGAGACCCTGTCTCAAAATTAAAAAATAATAAGGGCTGGGGATGTGGCTTAGTGGCAAAGCACCCCTGGGTTCAATCCCCAATATTTAAAAAAAAGAAAAATTGTTACTACTGGAGACTTCTAAACAGGGTGCCCGACTTCACTGCGCCCCAGGTCAGACCCAGGCGGAACAGGGGCCAGGGAGGGAGGGATCAAAGACTAATGGGGGCCGGGCGTGGTGGCACACGCCTGTAATCCAAGCGACTCGGGAGGCTGAGTCAGGAGGATTGGGAGTTCAAAGCCAGCCTCAGCAACTTAGTGAGGCCCTAAGCAACTCAGTGAGACCCTGTCTCTAAATAAAATACAAAATAGGGCTGGGGATGTGGCTCAGTGCCAAGTGTCCCTGAGTTCAATCCCTGGTTCCAAAAAAAAAAAAAAGACTAGTGGGGTGCTGTGGTGAGTGGCTGACCCCAGCAGGGATCCAGAGAGCCTTCCCAGAGTCCAGAATGGAATAGGGACAAAGCCCTCTTTTGTTTCTCACTGAGTTATTGACTGTGCTCGGCCGTCCCTCAGTTTCCCCGTCTGTTAAAACCAGAAACCCCCGTAGCTAAGGAGAACATGAGAAGGAAATAGCAAGGGAGCTGCTACCGCATTCTGCGGGGGTGCAGACATCCGGGTGTCTGTCTGTGCAGCAGCAGGAGGGTCCGGCCCCAGGCCAGCTCGCGGGGGACGGGAAGCTCTGGGTCGCCGGAGTGTTGCAATCCTGCCAGGGTCGTGCCAGTGCCGTCCCTTTCACAACCAGCCCCCACCCCCAGAGCTGCCATGTGGTTGCCGGGGCACAGGGCCAGCCAACCTAGCGTCTGGAGCGGGTCACCCTCCCCGCCAGCTGCCAGGGATCACTGGCGGTCAAAGGCAGCCCATGGGCAAGGGGGAGGCCTTGGACTGCAGCCCCAGGGAAAGGAGAAAGGCTGTGTGACCAGAGGGAGAGAATGGAGGGGCGGGCTTGGAGCCAGGAGCGGCTTGGGGTGCATAAGTGCAAGGGGTGGGGTCGCATGCTGGGGGCCCTGCAGCTTCAGTTTTGCCGTTTGGAGAGCGGGAGAGCCATGCATTGTGGCCCACGGCAGTCATTCTTCGGATTCCGGAGACTGAGGCAAGAGGATCACAAGATCGAGGCAGCCTCAGCTATGCAGCAGGACCCTATCTCAAAATTCAAAAAAAGATGAGCTGGGCACAGTGGCACACGCCTGTACCCCATCATCTCAGGAGGCTGAGGCAGAAGAATTGTGCATCGAAGGAAGCCTCAGCAACATCCACTCAGCGAGACCCTGACTTTAAATAAAGCACAAAATAGGGCTGGGGGTGTGGCTCCGTGGTTGAGGGCACCTGGGTTCAATTCCTGGTACCAAAAACTAAAAATAAAAAACACTGGGGATGTCCCTCAGGTTAAGTGCCTCTGGGTTCAATGCCCAGTGCCAATACATAAAAAAATAGGCAGAAGAGACGTGTACCCCGACGAGGAGATTGTGGTCGTGAAGTTAGGACCCCAGAGGTCACCCAGGGACACGGAGGACCCTCCCGGGTGCAAGGGGCAGGCAACTGTGAGGCACCTGAGGGAGGGGCTGGGTGCGCACGGGCAGGAGCCAGTCACAGACGGAGAGTCTGGGCTGGGGAGTTTGCAGAGCAGGGGGCGGGCAGGTGGGAGAGGTGGTCTGGGGACAAGCGGAACCAGAGATGAGCGCCAAAGTTGTCCTGAGAGACCCCAGAGGGCAGGGGCCACAGGGAGAGGGCCAAGGTGTCCCCCGAGTGGAGGAGGAAGGGGCCGCGGCAGGCTGAGGGTGCAGCCCACTCCCAGGCCAGGAGGGCTGGAGGGAGGCTGCTGAACCGTGGGGGCCCTGGCCCTAAGGGACAAGCCCCGGCCGAACCCACAGCCCAGGCAGAGGAGTCGGTGGGCGGGCCGGCGGGGCGGGGCCGGGGCGGGGCCAGTTCCCTCCCAGCCCCATAAAGGCGCCTGGCGAGAGGCACCTCGCACCCCAGTCACCTGCCACTCATCCCAGGACCAGGTGGGTTCCAGGAGGGCTGCTCAGATCTCAGAGCCAGGGTGGGGTGGGAGAACCGCGGTGGGCAGGGACGTTGGGCCACTAACGTGCCTCCCCGCCTCCGCCTGCAGAGTCCCCTGGCCGCCATGAGGCTCGTCCTGGCGCTTCCGGTTCTGCTGGTGGTCTTGTCCATGGTTCTGGAAGGTAAAAGTGCGCCAGGAGAACTGGGGGTTAGAGTTTGGAAGCGTGTCGCTGGGCACGGCCTCGGGGTCCAGCTCAGGGGATACTCGAGGGCTCCGGGGCCCATCTGTGCCCTGGGTCCCCTGTGGCCCTCTGGTCACCACCCCCACCTGCCAGGAGGGCCTCAAGGTTCTCTAAAGGTCTGTCCTGGGGGATGGGGGGCAGGGTGAGTCTGCCCAGGATCCCCAGGACTGATGACTGTTGACACCAGCCCTTGGGACTGACTGGCCTGCTTCTTCATCCTAGCAAGAGGCGGGAGGGGAGGGCCATCCAGTGCCACCCAGGATCCCAGGAACCCTTGGGGGCACCTCCGTCTCCATCCCTGGACCCCATGCTGACTCAGCCCTGACGTATTTTCACCTCTCCCTCATTTTGGTGGCAGGACCAGCCCCAGCCCAGGCCGCTCCCGACGGCTCCAGCACCATTGAGAACATTCCAGATAAGCTGAAGGAGTTTGGAAACATGCTGGAGGACAAGGCCCGGGCAGCCATCGACAGCATCAAAGAGAGTGACATTGCCACCAAGACCAGGTGGGCTCTTCCCAGGGGGTGGGGGAGACCTGGGGGTGAAGCACTGGAGGGCAGTGCAGGATTAGCAGTCTGGGGACACTGAGCCCGGAGAGGGAGGCAACATCCTTGTGGTCACACAGCTAAATCACAGGGTGCTCAGTCTCAGGGGACAAGTTTCCTGACGCCCATCTGGGAAACATTTTAGAGACAGGCTTGGTAGTCATGAAGGACCCCAAGCATGACAGTCCTCAGGCTGGTGTGGACCCCCTCTTCCTTATAGGGCACCCGGCTAGGATCAATGCCAATACACTAGTTAGCCAACCTGTGTTCCCTGGAGCAAGTTGGGGACCTTTCATTCCTTAGCAGGTGTTCACTGAGCATTGCTGAGTGCAGGGAAGCCACCAATGTGGGGAATTACACAGGGGGTGGGGGAACAGATAATAAACTAGTGAATTCCCAGACTAGTCCAGGTGGGGCTAAGCCCTGTGAAGACCATAAAGAAGGTGTGTGTGACAACCAAGGACAGGCCAGGGGCTTGTTGAGATTTGGTGACTGGGTCTTCTCTGAGGAGGTGACACTTTCAGAAATCTGAATGACGAAGAAAATACAGCTGAACCAAAATTGAGCAAGAATTCCCTCTGTGAAGGGAAAGTGCAAAGGCCCTGGGGCAGGAAGAGGACTTCCAGACAAGAGGGAAAGTTCAGGAAAGACCAGAGCTGGATGGGAAGCCCTGCTTCTGACTGAGGAGGGTCAGCTAGGGCAGGAGCAGACTCGGTGAAAGTGTTGAGAGCAAGAGATGGAAGGTTGGAGCCAGGCCAGGTGAAGTGCCCTGATTTCAAAGGGCTCTGGTCCCCTGGGGAAACTGAGGCACACAATGTTTGACCCAACCATCCAGATGTCCTCTTGACCCCACGGATAAATGGGATGGCGATTCAGTAAAGGGAAGAAAAGGGAGTCAGGGAAGGAGTGGCATTGGGACATTCTGAGGATGGATTCCTACAGTGACCCTTCCCCCATCTCTCCCCACAGGAATTGGTTTTCAGAGACATTTAACAAAGTGAAGGAAAAGTTCAAAGGTACCTTCTCCTGAAGGCATGAAGATTGACCCTAAGCAGAGAGGCCCTCCATGAGGCCGCAGGGGTCTCTACCCCACACTAATAAACATCCTATAAAATTCTCCTTGGTGTGTCTTCACTGTGGGTCAGGGGCCGCGGGACAGTGATCAGGAGGTGCCCTATACTGTTGCGAGGGTACAAGCAGAAAAATGATAATTGTAGTCCTTTTGTGTACAATGAATCAAAAAATGAATGCTCAACAGCCACACAGCCAGGAGGCAGAAAGCAGGACTGAGGCTTCATCCGGGCACTTTCCCTGTGTTCTTCCCTGGTTTGGGCTTCCCAAGATAAGGGACGGGTCTGACTGACCACAGGACTCAGTAGCTGCTCATTAAACCTCAAATGCAGAGGGAGGGGGGCTAAGGAGGGCGGCATGGGTGAGACACCCTGAAGGACGCCAGCAGAGCCTCACCCTCCAGGTCCCATCATGTCCCCTCCTGCAGGAAACCTCCTTGACCCCTACGCTGGGTCAATGCCTTCCTCCCAGTCCTGCCCACTCTGGCTCACCACTGCCGGGGGTGGCGAGGCCCCAGAGGGCAGGGCCAGGGCTGCTGCCCCACTGTGTCTCCAGACATTGCCCAGAGGAGAACTGGTCCCAGTGAAGGCCTCAGTGACATGTGGTGAAGTAATGAAGCTACATTTGAATAAAAGTCCCTCTTTTTCCCATATTTTGTTGGCGAAGTGCAGCCACACACCATGGCGGGATCTGCGGTTGCTGTTGGCCGGCCCCAGGGCGGAACCCAGGGCCCTCCAGGACTGAGCTGCAACCCCAGCCCTTTCTTTGACTGATTTATTTATTTATTTTGAGGCAGAGTCTTGCAAAGTTGCCCAGGCTGGCCTTGAACTTGGGATCCTCCTGCTCCAGCCTCCACAGCTGCTGGGATTGCCCCACCCAGGCTAAAGGTCCCTCCTCACACACGGGATTCCTGGGAACCCTGTGAGGAAGAGGCGGAGCGGCCCCACTGATGTGTATTCACCCCTGTGTGCTGGGCTGCAACCCAGGCCCCGGCGGGCTGGCACCCGCTCCGCCACCAGCTGCAGCCCACCCTCCAGCTACTCCCCTCCTCTGCTCACTTGCCTGTCCTCCGATGTGAGACGTCCACTTCATCAGTGGCTGTTGACTAGCTGGCTGCACGTATTAGGCACCCAGGCTCATGGAACCTGTCTTGCCTTTGTCATTCTTTCTGAGACACTAAGGACTGAACCCAGGGCCCTGCACAGGCCAGGCAAGTGCTCTACCTCTGAGCCACATCCCCAGCCCTTCTTACTTTGCATTTTGAGGCAGAATCCTGCTAAGTTGCTGAGGCCAGCCTCCCCCCTTCCCTCTTCCTGCCTCAGCCTCTTGAGTCACTGGGATTACAGGCGAACCCACTGACGCCTGGAAATTGTCTAGCTCCCTGCAGTGCCCCAGTTCCTACAATAGTGCCTGACACACAGTAGGTGCTCAATAAGCACTCATTGAGGGCTGGAATCGTCACTCTGGTGTGACTCTTGCCCAGGAGGTGTGAGGTCCTGGCTCCATCCTGGACACCTCAAACAAAACAAAATGAAGGGCTGGGGATATAGCTCAGTTGGTAGAGTGCTTGCCTTGCAAGCACAAGGCCCTGGGTTCAATCCCCAGCACCACCAAAAAAAAAAAAAAAAAAAAAATGAACCTTCTGGAGCCAGAAATGAGCGCTGGCATCCCACTGAGCCGCAGACAGGCAGGCGCCCAGGTACCAGGCACTGTCCACTCCTGAAGTCCGAGTTGCCCTTTCCCTTCCTGTGTCAGACTCCAGAGCCTACACATTGGTTCTGCTCAGGATCTGTGAGAGCAAAGAGCTCTGGTCACACCAAGGAGGTGCCCAGAGTCCCAGTCCCCTATGTAGAGAGGGTCATGCTGTGGGTGTCAGGAAGGGTGCAGCCATGCCCCAATCAGCTGCAGCCCCCACTGCTGACACCACCCAGGGAGGCCAGGGCAGGAGGGGGGCTCCATGCCGGGGCACCTGGCCCAGGTCCCTGGTTCTGCAGGGATTCCTCGGGGAGGAGATGTGGATTGAAATCCTGATGATTCGGAACTAGCCAGAGCGCACTGGGGCCAGGCCCAGGGTGCACTCCTGTAATCCCAGCAGCTTGGGGACCCGGCGAGGTAGGATGTTACAGTTTGGATGTGAGGTGCTCCCAAAGCTCACATGTGAGGCAATGAGAAATGATTGGGTTGCAACAGTCTTTTTTTTTTTTTTTTAATATTTTTTTGGTTGGCAATAGACCTTTATTTTGTTCATTTACATGTGGTACTGAGAATCGAACCCAGTGCCTTGCACGTACTAGGCAAGTGCTTTGCCACTGAGCCAAAGCCCCAGCCCTCCAAGCCAAAGCCCCAGCCCTCCAAGCCAAAGCCCCAGCCCTCCGGGTTGTAACAGTCTTAACCCAATCAATGAATTAATCCCTGATGGGGACATGGGGCATATATTTTGTATCTGGAGAGTAGAGTCTCTCTCTCTCTCTCTCTCTCTCTCTCTCTCTCTCTCTCTCTCCCTCCCCTTCCTGATGATGTGAGCTGCTTCCCTCTGCCACGCTATTCTGCCATGATGTGCTGCCTCACCTGGAGCCCCGAGGAATGGAGCCGGCCTTCCATAGACTGAGACCTCTGAAAACGTGATTCCTCAAATAACCCTTTCCTCCCAATTGTTCTGGTCTGATCTTTTAGTCAGAGCAGCGAAAAAACTGACTGAAACATAGGAGGATTTCAAATTCAAAACCAGCCTGTGCAATTTACCAGGATCTGTGTCAACCTAAAAAAGAATAACTAAGTAACAATTAAAAGTGCTGGGGATGTAGCTCCAAGGCAAAGTACCCCTGAGCCCAATCCCTCCTACTGGAAGGAAAAAAAAAAAAAATGCAGAGTAGATGAACGAAGCCCAGAGTGAAAACTGTTAGCTGTTCCTCAAAAATCCAACAACAGGCAGGGTGTGGTGACACAGGCCTATGATTCAAAAACTCAGGAGGCTGAGGCAGGAGGATCACCAAGTTCAAGGGCAGCCTGGGTGACATTGCAAGACCCTGTCTCATAAGAAAAGTAAAAAGGGCTGGGGGTGTAGCTCAGTGTAGAAGTGGGTGTAGCCCAGTGCCCCTGCTCAATCGCCAATACCAGGGAAAGAAGGAAGAAAGGGAGGGAGGGAGGGAGGGAGGGAGGGAGGGAGGGAGGGAAGGGAAGAAACCACAGTAGTTGGTGACAGAAGCCATTCATCTGATTCACTCCTGTGAAATACCCCAGGGAGGCGACTCCACAGAAGGGGGAGCCGGGTTGCGCCCACCAGGGAGGAAGGGAGGCCAAGTAGAACCTCGAAGGCCTCTGGGTTTCCTTCTGACATGATGAAGGAATGTTCTGGAACTGGTGGTGATGGTCGTGCACACTTGTGACTTCACTAACAACCCTGGCGGGCACGCTGCATTTCTCACTTATTCATTTATGTCGCCGTGCCGTGGGGGGCAGAGAACCCAGGCAGGGGCCTGCCAGGCCAGCGCTCTGCCCCTGACCTCGTCTTTGGCCCTTTCCTTTCCTTTTGAGACAGGGCCTCCATCAGGTGCCCAGGCTGGCTTTGAACTTGACATCTTCCTGCTCAGCCTCCCCTGGAGGCGATGGGATTGTAGATGTGCACCACTGTGCGGGTTTCAAGGGCGAATTTATGGAAGGTGAATGATATTTCAGTTTTCCCAAATGGGTGAATGGAGAGATGGACGTTTCCCAGAGAGGGGACATTCGGAACTCTTCCACTCCAGGTTGCCTAGCAAGACTCGGCCGGCCAGCAGGGGAGGTGAGTGGTTAGAGCCCAGAGATAAACCTGGAGGATGTGTAGGTATGGGCTGAGGGGCGGGGTCCTGGCAGGGCCGAGGACCCTGGGTCAAGTGGAGAGGAGAGTGATTGGCGCTGGTGGCTTGGAGGACACAGTTGGTGGCCCAGAGATGCTGTCTGCCAGCACATAGGCACTGGGTTCTCAGGATCCATGGCCACTAGTCCCCAGACCCTGCTGCTGAGGGGTCTGGTCCCTTCAACCTCCCCGCCCCCACAGGTGGATTGGAGCTGCCTCTGAAGTCCACTGTGAGTAACCTTTGGCCTGTCCCTCTCATTGGAACAAGCAAACATTGCAGGCAGCAAACAGCAAACATCCCATGGCCCTCTCTGCTCACTGGCCTTGGAGCTGGGGCAGGGGACAGAGGAGTCCCCGCGACCACCCCCCAGCTCTGCTCCAATCTCCCTCTGTCCCTCTAGAGTTGTGGCTGGAGGGGCAGAGGAAATCCCTGCTTAGTCAGATAGCATGAGAGGCCCCTGTCCACATGGACACCTGCTGCCCAGGGTCCCCATCTGTAACATGGGAACAGGCCAGGCGGGTGGCCCGGGTCTATAGTCCTGGCAGCTCAGGAGGTTGAGGCCAGGCTCAGCCACGTGATTAAACCCCATCTCAAAATAAAAATAAAAGGGGCTGGGGATGTGGTCAGTGGAAAGCCCCCTTCAATTCAATCCCCAATACCAAGAAAAGAAAGGGGTGGGGAGTGGGATATCAAAGATGGCCGCCTCTGGGCCTGGTGGCCCTGCCCTGCGGCCTTGCTCTGCCTGTTGCCCAGCAGGTTTCGTGGCCTATATTCTAAATAAAGAGCAGCTAATGACCCTGAGCCCTCCTGCGGCTCCTCATGTGCTCAGTGTCCTGATGTCTCTGCTCCCAGGTTAAGCCTACATGGTCAGCGTCTCTGACCCCCAGTGTGGGTGAAGTCACAGGCCCAGGGTGGTCGGACGACCTGCGTCACGTCACACCACTGGAGAGAAGAGGAGACATCTCTGAACCCAACACGTGGCCTGTGGGTTCACTTTCACTTCAGCTTTTGTTTTTCTCTTGTGACACAATCCACAGGACATCCATTTTCCCATTCTGGCAGTTTTTTGGGTCTAGTGCTGTAAGTACATTCATATTGTTGCAAAACCATCAATCCTATTTCCAGAACTTCATCAACCCAAAGAGCAACTCTGGCTCATCTTATCTTTTTTTTTTAATATTATCATTTTTTTTTTTTTTGGAACCCAGGATTGAACTCGGGGCACTTGACCACTGAGCCACGTCCCCAGCCCTATTTTGTATTTTATTTAGAGACAGGGTCTCACTGAGTTGCTTAGGGCCTCGCTAAGTTGCTGAGGCTGGCTTTGAACTTGCGATCCTCCTGCCTCAGCCTCCCGAGCCACTGGGATTATAGGCGTGCGCCACCACGCCTGGCTATCATTTTTTTTATACCTTCATTTTATTTATTTACTTGTATGTGGTGCTGAGGATCAAACCCAGTGCCTCTCATGTGCTAGGCGATCGCTCCACCACTGAGCTACAGCCCCAGTCCTCAGTAGTCTTATCTTTTTGATTAATGTTGATAATGAACTCCCCGGAGTGTTCAGCACCTACCACCGGTAGGTCCAGATTCTGCAGGAGGCTCTGGGTCAGGACTACCCCCGCACAGTTGTTCAGGTTCCAGTCCAGAGTAAGTTCTTAGAATTGCTACATCAAAACAGAGCATGTGCATAATTCCGCCAACTATGGAGTCTGTGGCAGGCAGATCCCAAGTTCAAGGCCCTCCTGGGCCACTTAGTGAGATCCTGACTGAAAATAAAAAGGGGTGAGGATGGAACCCCATCGTATGGTTCCCTGAGTCCAATTCTTAGAATGAAAAAAAATTTTTTAATTTTCATTCTGTCAGTTGAGTGGTACATGCTTGTGGTCCCAGCTACTCAGGAGGCTGAGGCAGAAGGATCACTCAAGTCCAGGAGTTTAACGCCAACCTGAGCAACATAGTGAGACCCTATCTTCTTTTTTTTTTAATATATATATATTTTTTTTAGTTTTAAAGGACATTTATTTATTTATTTATTTATTTATTTATATGCAGTGCTGAGAATCGACCCAGGGCCTCAAACATGCTAGACAAGCGCTCCACCCCTGAGCCACAATCCCAGCCCCAAGACCCCATCTTAAAAAAACAAAACAAAACAAAACAAAACAAAAAAACCTGTCTTAAAAAAAAATCATTGTTTAACTGAAATTCAAATGCAACTGGGTGTCTGGTAATTTATCTGCATCCCTAAACCAAGGTATCCCCCAAACCCTGTCCAAACTGAGTGTCCTGGGGTGTGGCTGGGTCCCTTTCCTCCCACCTGGCACCAGGCCTGTGCCTGTGGGTGGGCCCCCTGGCCTGCTCCATCTGCAGCTGGACCTGCCCTGCACAACCCTGCACAGCCTTCACAGGGACCCTAGGAGGCAGGTGCCCATTACCCTCCCATTTTCCACACAGAAACACTGAGACCCAGAGGAGGGAGCATCTGTGCCTGGTTGTGCGGTGAGGGTGTCAGGGCTTGGAGACCCGGGGTATCAGGCAGAGCCAGCCAAGAAGAAAGAGCTGGAATTTAGGGCTGAAGGGATGGTAGGAGGTGAACAGGGAGGAACAGGGGCTGGGGACCTGGGACCGTGCTGCTGTCCTGCACCTACTGTTGGCCCTGTTGGGGCCTTCACTCAGGGCCAAGGGATGTCAGAGACAAAATAAATGATCCCAGCCATGATCCACGAGCACCCTCACTGCCGGTCTCTACATTTGGGGCTTTCCTCACATCGTGTTCAGTGTCTTTAGTTGTGAATATGGCCCCATTTTTCAGAGGAGGAAACTGAAGCCAGGAAAAAAGGACTGCCTTGGGAGGCAGAGTCAGAATTTGAACTTGCTTCAGTGCAAGAGGCCAAAGAACCTCTGTGTGCGGTCAGGCCAGGGTGCTGGGAGGGTGGGAGGAGAGAGGCCAGCGTGGGCGGGCATGGCCTCTGACTCTCACTGTCACCTGGGCTGCTCTCTCTGAAGTCCCTGCCAAGGCGTGTGGGGAGGTGGCTGTGGGAGGGCTCTGCTGGTGCAGCTGACCCCTCCCCAGATCAGGAGAGCTGAGCACGGAGGGGCTGAGAGACGGAACCCCGAGAGATGCTGCTCCTGGGAGGCAGACCCTGGGCCTTGCCCTTCCTCTGCTTCTGCGTGCTGGTCCTGGCCTGCACTGTGGGTGAGCAGCAGGGTCTCAGTGGCTGGTAGACGTGGGTATGGCCCTCGGGGCCGATGGCGTGTGTATGTGTGTGTCTGGGGTTCCACATGTCAGGGCCCGGGTGGAAATGTGGAGTTGGTACCAATGACAGTGGTTGTTTGCCTGTGTGCAAGCACAAGTGTGTGCAGTTGTGGCAAATGTGCATGCCCGAGGATGCGCTGGTGTGTGTTGGTGTGCATGTCTCTCCATGGGTATCCCTCTGCAAAAGATTAAGCTGGGCACGGTGGCACACATCCAGAATCCCAGCGGCCAGGGAGGCTGAGGCAGGAGGATTGAAAGCTTGAGGCCAGCCTCAGCCACTCAGTGGGGCCCTGAGTAACTTAGTGAGACTCTTGTCTCAAAATTAAAAATAAAAAGGGCTGGGGATGTGGCTCTGTGGTTAAGTGCCACTGGGTTCAATCCCTGATACCAAAAAAATAAGAAGAAATTGGAGTGGAGTGTTAGGTTGTGTGTGAGGGTTTCTGTGAGCGTGTGGTGTGTAGGTGTGCTCTTCACATGCATTTAAAGTTTCCTGTGATGCAGACATAGTGCCTTGTGTATAAGGTTCTGTCCCTTGTGCACCATGTGTTAGCTCCCAGTTCTCATGAGAGGCAGGTACTATTAGTCACCTATTCTACAGAAGGGAAAACTGAGTCTCAGAGTAGTTACATCATGGGTAGAAGCCACGCAGGTCACATGGTGCCTCAAGACAAGTGTGTAGAGTGGACCTGTGTGATGGGTGGTCCCCTGGGCGAGGCTGTGCCCAGGTGTGTGGATGCTGCACCCACAGGTGTGGGCATGGAAGCACACTGACCCATGGTGGGCCCTCTGGCCTCGAGGAGGGGCTGATGGCATGGCTGTACCAACCGCCATCCTAGAGGGAGAGAACCACTGCGGGTTCTGCCTCCACTGTATGGGAGGCTCGGACAGCATGCAGAGGTTGAGGGAGAACTCGGGGCGGGGGGTCTGGGGGTGTCCCCAGGCAGCAGAGCAGGTGGCGAGAGGAGGCATGGAGAGGTGGAGTTAGGCTGAGGGAGAAGACCCCATGGGGTGAGGGAGCACCCTGGGTGCAGGGAGAGGGGAGGACAATGGGGGATCAAGGGGTCAGAGGGACCAAGAGCGAGGCCCAAGGCCTGGTAGGAGGCAGCCCAGGCCCCGGAGTGACAGAGGGTGAGCACGGGGCAGAGAATGGGGTTTTGGGGTCTCAGAAACTTAACCTGCTCTCTGCTCCTACCTAGCATGCACGCCCATGGGGACCCCAAGCCCGCAGCCAGGCCCTGAGAAGAGCCGTTGGAGCCTGATGCAGGGCAAGGTGAAGGAGCTGGTGGAGCCTCTGGTGAACAGGACTAAAGAGAGGTGGCAGTGGTTCTGGTGAGCCTGTGCTGGCACTAGGCTGGGGACAGAGCAGGCAGGACCCCAGGGTCCAAGGGAGGGTTGGACCTGGACCCCTGGGTCTGAGGGAGGAGGGCTGGGCCTGGACCCCTGTGTCTGAGGGAGGAGAGGCTGGGCCTGGACCCCTGGGTCTGAGGGAAGAGGCTGGGCCTGCACCCCAGGGTCTGAGGGAGCAGTCTGGGGGCCTTACCCTGGGCTCCCAGGTCATGGGGAGCGGGAGTGGGCTTGGGCTGCAGCCCGAGGGCTGAGATCAGTGGAAGGTGAGAGTGGGCAGTGGGTCCCTGGGGCAGAGGGAGGGGAAGTCAATGGGTAGAACCTTGGGAGGTGACTGGGGCCTCAGCTGGGTGTCCCCTTTCTGCAGGCGCCCTGGGGCCCTCCAGGGTTTCATGCAGACCTACTATGATGACCACCTGAAAGACCTGGGTCCGCGCACGCAGGCCTGGCTGCGCAGCTCCAAGGACAGCCTCCTGAACAAGGCCCAGAGCCTGTGCCCCCGGCTGCTCTGCAGGGAGCAGGCCCAGGATTAACCTGCTCACACCCCCCACACAATAAAGACCTTCTTATCTGTGTCCCTGTCCAGTCCCCTCTTTTGTGGGGTGGGAGCGGGATTTAGTAACTGGGAGGGGTGGCACCTGGGGGAGTGACCTGGGCGAGGGTTCTGGGGGCTCACGTGGAGTGGGAGACTTCAAGGCGCCCTAGTTTCTGGAGAGTGGGTGGGGCGAGCAGGTCCCCAAGGTGGTCCTCCAGAGCTCTGCTTCAGTTCCCAGCAGATATAGACCCCAGGCCCCATTCCTGGTGGGCACCCAGAATCCCCGACCCCTCCACAGCCCCCACCGGTCCTGTCTCTGTCCCAGGGGAATTTTTGGAGTGGGGTTATCTTATCTGAGGTTTGACCTGGTAGTGGACGTCACTGTCCCTTGTGCCCTTCCTGCCCCATGGCCCCCCCTCAGCGGCTCTGTTGGCCAGGACTTTGACCCAGGCCAAGGGGGTGGCAGCCATGGAGGGAGGTGGGCCTCCAGGGTATAAAGCCTCAGTGCCTGTCAGGAGCTGGTGAGGACAGACTGCCAGAGTACGGTAAGAGAGGGCCTGTGGGGGCGGGGGACAGGGAGGGGCGACCTTGTTCAATCAGAAATTGCCAGAGTCACCATGATGCTCGTGATGGCATCCAGAATTCAGAATCGCAGTATGTTTCCCATCCTGGCCCCGCTGGGGTCAGATCTCGACCTATTTTCTACTGCGGTCTCTCGTCCCCAAAGTGTGAATGGTGATTCTGTGCACTTAGTAGTTAGCCTGAGCGCTCCTTCCAGGGAGAACTGGGATGAGGGTTAAGGAGCCCTGTTGAGAGAACAGAGCCAGGCCAGGCGCAGAGGAAACCAGTGTCAGGCGGGTTGGATGGACATGCGTCCCCAGGGCAGCTCTGGGCGAGGTGGGTTTTGGCAAAGGGCAGGAGGTTTCTGGTGCTTGCAGAGGGACCAGGGCGCTCAAGGCCTCGAGAAGGCTTCTCAGGGCCGGGGCTGGGGCTCAGTGGTGGAGCGCTTCCTAGCATGTGTGAGGCACTGGTTCGATTCTCAGCACCGCATATAAAAATAAAATAAAGGTCCATTAACAACTAAACAAATATTTTAAAAAAGGGGGACAAGAGAAGAATGGAGGAAGTATGGATGGTATAGAGGAAAATGGGATGGGAGGGGCGGGGAAGGAAAGATAGTAGACTGAGACAGACAGTATTACCCTATGCATATGTAAGATTATATGAATCATGTGAATCTACATGGTGAAAAAAAAGATATATTCCCTGCTGTATAATCATATCAAAATGGGTTCTACTGTCATGTATAATTAAAAAGAACCAATAAAAAACAAAGGCTTCTCAGTGAATGAATGAACTAACCTGCTTGGAATTGATATGGTGGTAGAGAGCTTGCCCGGCATGCACAGGGCCTGGGTTCCATCCCCAGCACCACACACACACACACACACACACACACACACACACACACACAAATCCCTATCAGGTGTGAATTGTTAAAATCAGGACAGTTAGAAACAGTGGTCCAAAATAGACACCTGGTTCCAGTCAACATGTTAGGATCTCAAGCCAACCAGGAAGGGAACGTGGAGCAGGATTCCAGGTCCCTACCCCAGAGACCGGCCCGGTGACCCTGCTGCTCAACACCCCTCACCCCTCCAGGTCCCTGACGCCATGGGCACGCGATTCTTTCTGGCTCTGTTCCTGGTCCTTCTGGTGCTGGGCTGTGGTGAGTGGCCCGCTGCGAGGGGAGGGGTCCCTGAGGGCTGTGAGCATCTTCCCACCCGGGGCTTTCCTTGTCCCGCATGGCCGCCTCTCCTCTGCCAGCTTGTTTCTCCCCTGCTCTCCCATCAGCTCCGCTAACCTTGCCCGCCATTCTCCTGCAGAGGTCCAGGGGGACCAGCTGCCCCCACAAGATGAGCCTGCCAGCCTGCCTGTGCTGGTCCATGTACAGGAGTCACTCACCAACTACTGGGGCACTGCCAGGGAGGCTGCCTGGGACCTGTACCGGAAGACATACCTGAACGACATGGATGAGAAACTCAGGTATGGTCTCTCCTGTGGGAGACAGAGCCTGGCCTCTGGTACCTACCACAGCAGGAACCTGGGAGTCCAGGCCCAGCCCTCCTGACTCAGTCCCAAGGCTCCAGCCCCAGTCCCCCTCCCTCAGTCCCAGGGGTCCAGGCCAAGCCCTCCTCCCTCAGTCCCAGGGGTCCAGGCCCAGCCCTCCTCCCTCAGACCCAGGGGTCCAGCCCCAGCCCTCCTGCCTCAGACCCAGGGGTCCAGGCCCAGCCCTCCTCCCTCAGACCCAGGGGTCCAGCCCCAGCCCTCCTGCCTCAGACCCAGGGGTCCAGGCCCAGCCCTTCTGCCTCAGACCCAGGGGTCCAGGCCCAGCCCTCCTGTCTCAGACCTCTGTCCTTTCTCCCTAGGGACTTGTACAGCAAGAGCTCTGCAGCCATGAGCACGTACGCAGGCATCTTCACTGACCAGCTCTTCACTCTGCTGAAGGGAGACTAGCAACAACCCATGGTGGTGGGGAGCCCAGACCCAGCACCCCCTGGCTCTTCTGACCTTCCTGGGAATTGGACTGGGCTTCCGTCACGCCAGCTGCTCTCAGCCCTCTCATGCTCTAGCCTGAACTCTCAGCAGTGAATGAATAAATAAATAATAAGTATTTATTGTCTTCGATGTGGTGGCTTTTCTGGGGCTCGGGGACCAAGACAGAGACAGATTCAGTCCCAACAAAATTTAGTGAGCAGGTATTGTCTGTGTGCAGCCCTAATCTGGAACTGGGTCCTGGGAATGAAGAGGAGAAGAAAAATAGTAAATAACCACAACAATGAGTCACTGCTCTTGACTAAGGTCTGATGTTCTCATCTGTAAAATGACAAATCATAGATAAAGCTAACCTGCAACAACCTCTGGCAGTTCAGAAGCCCTGTGTTGACACTTCACTTTTTGTTTTCTTTACATACGTGTTTGTGTGTGTGTGTGTGTGTGTGTGTGTGTTGCTAAGAATGGAGCCCAGGGCCTCAGGCACGCTAGCACTGAGCTCCGCCAGCCTCTGGGTTGACAGTTTAGATCTGCCATCGCAGTGAGTGTCCAACATAGGAAGGCGCAAGAGTCCCTGCAAGCTCATGAAGTCAATTCACAGTTTGGAGGGGACACAGGAGGACAGGCCCCTAAAGCCCAGGTGCTTCAACAATTCCAATATGTTCACCCACGTGCTTTCCTTGGGATCAGTACCAAGCCCTGGGGGCACAGCAGGGAAAATGCAGCAAGTCCTGCGTGGCTTCTCAAAAAGCCACTGATGCCAGTGTGGTGGCGCATGCCTGTAATCCCAACAGATTAGGAGGCTGGAGGATCACAAGTTCAAAGCCAACCTCAGGAATTTAGTGAGACCCTGTCTCCAAATAATACACAAAAAAGGGCTGGGGATGTGGCTCAGTAGTTAAACACCCCTGGGTTCAATCCCAAGTACCAGAAAAAAAAAAAAAAAACCCACTGATGGAGGCTGGGGACATAGCTCAGTGGTGGAACACTTGCCTAGCATGTGCAAGGCCCTGGGTTTGATCCCCAGCACATTTAAAATATGAAAATAAATAAATACGCCACAGATCGGGGACTGCTGCAGTTGCAAACGGTTTTAGCGACCCTGGTTTGGTAGTGTTCCGTTCTGTCAGTTGTTCTCTCCTTGTTAGTAATAATATTTCTTCTTTTTTTTTTTTTGGAACCAGGGATTGAACTCAGGGAACCCCGGGCCCCTGACCCACTCCCCCGCCCTTATTTGGTCTTTGATTAGAGGCAGGGTCTCACTGAGTTGCTTCGGGCCTCGCTAAGTTGCTGAGCCTGGCTTTGAACTCGCCATCTTCCTGCCTCAGCCTCTCAAGTCGCTGGGATTACAGGCATGCGACGCCACACCTGGCAGTAATAATATTTCCTGAGTTCCTTAAATTCCTTAGAGCCAGGAGCTCCACTCCATTCTGAGGCTACAGGTAGACTCATGCCCCCAGGACCAAGCCAGCAAGTGGAGACCATTTCAGATAGCAGCACAGACCCAAGGAAGACTGAGTGGAAGCGATCCCCAAACCTTGGAGGTGGCTGCTGTAGGCAGGTAGAAGTGGGGCCCAGGTTCTCTTGAGGACCGGATGACCAGGCTGGAACTAGTCACAGAGGACTCACCGCAATGCAGTCTAGGTAGGACTGTTGTTGCTGGAAGAGGGGGGGTCTGCTGATTGGGCCCCATGTCCAGGTGGGGTGGTTAGAGGGTGGGAAAGGGCATGGAGGAGCAGGAAGTTGCAGGCAGAAAGCACCAGGCAAAGGACAAGGGCATAGCTCCATGGCAGGGAGGCCAAGGTTGGAGGGTGGGGGGCTGCAGGGCGAGGATCAGAGGATGCTCCCACAGTCCCAGGGGTGGTGCTGTTGGTCTCTGGGGATCCATGACCTGGATTTCTCCTAATCTGCTTGGCATCACCCTCCAGCCAGTCTTTCAACAGTCTAGGGGCAGTTTTCCCAGGTCCTGAAGCTGGACAGCTCTTAACCCAGTAGAAAACAGAGGCCTGGGGAGGGGTTGTGGGCAGTGTCCCCAAGTCCCCAGCGTCTGGGAAGAACTGAGGCTGCCAAGCCCAGGGGGTGATGGGAGGGGAGAACCCCTGCGGGGGGGGAACAATCCCTGCTCTGTCCACTTGTTTCCCACAGACTAGAGCCAAACCAAACCGCTGCCCAGGCCAGCTTTGCTTCCAACCAATCAGGATGCCACTCCCAGACTCCTCCTGCCTTTCTCAAACCCCCAACTCCCTTCAGGGCCCCAGAATCCAGGCCCCCAGACTCCTCCACCCCATGAACTCAGCAAACTGGACACTAGACTGATCCTCCCTCAGACTCAGAAGTCTGGATCCCAAATCCCTTCTCCTTAGAACCTAGAAGTTTGGGTCCCCAGCCCCCTTCTCCCTTGAAACCTGAAATCATAAACCCTGGTCAGTGTTGGGCTCCCCCTAGCGGAGGGCAGTGGAGGTCCGTTCTGTGATTCACTTAACCGAATGGAATTCCTTTGGTTACTCATTAGACAGGGAGCAGGGCTCCCAAGGGCTCTGGCTCTGAAGGGTCCTGTGCAATGTCACAAAATCATGAGAGATTCTCATGCTGTAACGGTTCCGGACCTGCAGTGTATGAAGCTTGGAGGGCAGATTGGGGCGTTTTGTAACTACAGCTGGAGTTGGAGGTGGAGGTAAAGCTGGAGAAGTTGAAGCTTCAAAGCCCCTCCCTGGCCTGAACTTTCTGTGGTCCTCGGTACTGATGTTGGCAAATGTTACTTTTAAAATTTGGTGCTCTGGACTGAACCCAGAGGATTGCACATGCTAAGTAAAAATTCTGCCCATGAGCTACGTACCTAGCCCCATTATT